>BMAO01007189.1:0-191288 GCA_019973975.1 Trichonephila clavata
AATTTCGAAATGGGCAAATTCTTCGATTTTATTATGAAATTATATGTCAAAAAAAGAAATATACATTAGGCATTATTTTAAAGTAAACTATAAGTTTTATGAAAGAGAACAAAAATTTCGATACTGATAAATATTTTAAATGAATCTCAGAAATGCATTGAATGCATTTTATCATCTTAATCTGACATATATAGTTGATAAAATACATCTTTCACTCGCATTTTTTTTTTTTTTTTTTTACTCGCCAAAGTTACTGATTTCCTCCTGTTTAAGGCAGAATTTTTTTAGTGTAACCCTTGAGTTAGAGCGGTCGAAGGCGAAACAGGTCTGAAGTCTTTGGCGCAAAGCTAATTTTCGACGCCAATGTTTGGCTAAATGTAAAATCGCGTATTTTAAAAATCATTACCTTCATTTTAAGGGCATAATTTTTACGTTAATGCTCTCAAACATCACCAACTATTTGCAAAAATAACGTACTTTGAAATAAAAAATGTACAAAGTACTACTTTTTAATTTATTTCTCAGAAAAACATAAGTTTACGAAAATCACAATTTTTTTTATTTAAAATCCGTAATTTTGAAGCAATTTTTCAATCTTCGTATATGTTACGGATAATATTACTGTACACACGGAAAAAAGATTTTGTGAGATTATCTTCATAAATGACGAAGTTATTCAATGTGAAGTAAAAATTAAGACTACTTTTTAAAAATTCTTTAAAAAAAAAGTTTTGGGAATTTTATTTTTTAAATGAATGGTTCTAAAAGAGAAAGGCTTGAAATTAATTAGTGTAGAATATCGATTTAATAACACGAAAAGTAATTCATACCCAACGATTTAGAAATAATTTTCATAAAAACGCATCAGTTTTAGCACTATTTTAAAAAATTCGAAAAAAATAGAAAATATCGTTATTTTACAAAAAAAATTACACCGTGTCGTGGCGAAATAAATGATCTTTCCGATTCTGTAATTATTTTTTGTCTAATTTCGACACCGAAAATCGGATGACAATTTTAATATGGTGGAAAACGTAAGATTACCGCTCGGCCGAAACGGAAGGGAAGTTCCGCCAAGTAAGCAACCGGCAGGAGTAAAATAATTCGGCGTTTTAAGGTTTTTAATTAATATCTTTTTAACTAATTACAATATCGGAATATAAATAGGCAATACGGCTTCCCGGAAAATTCCCGATCTTTTGGTACCTTCCGCGACTTTCTGCGTGGTGCTGTTCGTGAGAAGATAGACGCACATAGATAGATAGATAGATAGATAGATACATACATACATACGTTTGTTTACCTTCGAATTTTAATAGTGTAAGATATATATATTCACACTCAACTTATTCCAATGATTCGCTATTAGCATTTATTCTCTGGGGTATGGTATTCCCAATTATGGTCATTATGGAAGTTTGATATTTTTCCATCTGTTTCTAATCGCCTCTAGTATTGTGGTATTTATCTTTCCTCATTCGTATCATGGATTTCAGCCAAAACAGCTTTTATCTTGCTATTAAGGTTTATCTTTATTTTGCTATTAAGGCCTAACTTCAACTAATTTTAAGTAGTTTGCTTTTTGAACTAGAAATATCTTTCATTATCTGATTTCATTTGATTTCATTAGTAAAATACACTGAAGGAAGTAAAAATCCCTTCTCAAAGAAAGATTTATACTATGTCAACGAAATTTGGTAGGTTTGTTCATACATCGGAAAGAAAACTTTGATTCTAATTTTTCGCTATGCACATAACTGTGGCACTAGTTGCACCATATAGAGGATATGAATCAAGTGTAGTTTAAATATGCACTATGAAGTTCGTGAGTGTTATTTATCGTTGAAATTTGACGTAGTGAGTTGATTTTAGTCCAAAATGACTTTAAGACGACGAATAACCCATTATCAACAGCTCGCTGAGTTTGGACACGAGGTTGTATAATAAAGCTAATAAAGGTAGAATTTCTTTCCACGATATTACAGAAAGACGTGGAAGGAATGTATCCACTGTGTGCTTGGTTTTTGGCAGCAGTGGTGCAGAGAAGGCACTACCTCAAGAAAACTATAGCTGAATCATGCATGGGTCAGCGCTGACAGAGAAGATCACAGTATTCACCACATGGCTGGGGAACGTTGTGCACCCACAGCAGAAATTACAGTTTTTTTTGGCACCAGAGTGACACAGTAAACTGTAAGAAAACAATCGTTTAAGAAATAGCTTCCAGCCAGATGCCCTGTTGCATTCATACCGTTTGCCCTAAATCATTGGCATCTGTGACTTCAGTGATGTCACGCTAGAGATCATTGGAGAGTGGAGTGGCGATGAAGTTGTGTTCTCCGATCAAAGCTGTTTCTGTCTTGGTGCCAGAGATGCAGCGGCGTAACGGAGAATATTAAGGACCCCCTGCAAAGTCAGGTTAGGGACCCCAAGCCGTACTTGATGTCAATCAGGCTATGAAACCTTAGAATCCTGGCCCAGATTCACAATGCGAGAGTTGAGGAGTGTACGTTACGCCACTGCAGTGATGGCTGTATATTGATTAGAAGAAGGCCATGTCAGCGCCAGCAAACAATCTTTCTTTCACCTAGATACACTGGGCCTGCACATACAGTTATGGTCTAGCATAAGCAATTTCCTTTGATTGATGGAGCACTCTCGAAGTTAATTCACACACCCTGACTGCAAAGTAGTCCGTCTGTTTGGCGGTTCAAACTTTTCCACTGCGATTTACAAACATCATTTAAGGGGTGTTTTCCAACAAAATAACGTTCTCCCTCGTCCCTGTTGTTATCCAACAGTCTATATATGGTGTCAACCTGCTACGTTGGCCTGCTAGATCAGCAGCTCTTTCTCCAATCGGGAACGAATGGGACATCATTGGATGGCAATGTCAGATTCATCCACAACCAGAATTAAACAACCTTTTATTTTCCGACCAAGAGCAACAGGCATGCAATTCCATCCCAAAAACTGATCTCCGGCATCAATACGACACATGATATTCACGTGTGCATGCTTGCATTTAAAATTGTGGCGGTTACACCGGTTTTTAATGTATCATCATTTCACATTTGAAATGGCTCTACTCGCGTTTACATTAACCTGTGATTTTGAAACTTTAATCAATTAAATATATTACCTATATATTTGCATAGGTAACCGATTTTTGTTGCTGAAGTTTTATTAGTCGACAAAATTATTTCCTTGGTGTTGGGATTTTTTTTCCCATCAGTGTAAAATGTACCCGAGAGTAATTAAGCACGGCCATGAACTGAAAACAAACTTGTTTGATTTGAATAGTTTTAATTTATTCAAAATAAAATTTGGGTGAAAAAAATGCATGTGAAAAGTTTGTACAGATTGCAATATTACAGATATACGGGGAAAAGAAAAGTAGGGCTGCTACACGACTCAAATACGAGGAAATCATCGGGGTTCCAGTATCGGTTCAAGATCTTTTGTTGCACTTTGAATTTATAAATAGAACCCATCAAGCTCGGGGCCCCTTCTGTCACTGGGGGCTCCTGGCGGCCGCTAGGTCCGCCACCCGCTTAATACGCCTCTACAGATTTCTGGAAAAATAGTGGAATATGAATCTCACATATTATTAAAATATATTGTATGTTCTTCACCATACAGCATTATACATTTATGGATGCATATTTTTTAAAGTACATATGAACTTCTTTGATTTACTTGTATCTGTAAGTGTATTGTTCTGAAAATTACAAAACATTTATTTTGCTGAGCCAATTGTCTCAAATTCTTATCTATCGTTCTTGTTAAATTAGTGGAAATAATTATATAAAGAGATAAAAGAAAAAAATGTAGGTGAGTTCAACTGCGAACTTATTCATCAGTTAGAAAATCAGAATAGGTCCCAGAAGTAGTACCCTGGTTTGTTTTTCGTGTCTGCAAATTTGAAATGCTTTGAAGTCGACACATTTATCAACATACAGTACAATAAAAATTCAAATGACTGCAGCATAGAAAATGTAAAGATATATATTAACATTATATATACAGTTAGGAAATTAAATAAACAATGTTATGATGGTATTTCTATAAATTAAAAAGTATTTTGTATTGCTACTAAATGGATGGCACAATTTAAGATTGAGATTTTATTCCAATAAAATTTAACAGAACAAATTTCTTTATTAAGACAGATCAGTTTAAAATTTTTGTCTATAGTGCTTGTAAAATTGTCAAAAATAATCTTAAAGTAACAAAAACAAGTATTATAAAAAAAATTTAGTCAATTCCTTCTTAGGTAAGAAATTTTTATTTTAGTTACTTTTTATCAAATAATTACAATTAATATAAATATGTGTATACATATGACAGAATCATAATATTAAGTGGCAATTAATTTTTATTAATTATCATTAAAGTATTGCATTGCTATTCAAAACAGATGTGTTTCAAATTTCAGTTCAACTGAATGTTAGAGAAAATCTTTTCAATTTTAGACATAAGTCTCCAAAATGGTCGCTATGTCGCCAAAAATGATACCAACATGGATGTATTTATAATTCTTAGAATAATTCATTTTAATCAATTAATTTTTGTTAATTAAATTACTGTATTGTCAACCAAAATGATAATGGATATAAAATTTCAGCTCAATCGAGCGCTTTAAAATGTATTTTACTAACGACTGAAAATTTGAACAAGATAAATAAATATCGAGAGAGTGTGAACTAATAGTAGAAATTGAAAAAAAAAAAACGTAAGTAATCAACTACATACTTAATAAATACAGAGCCCTCAGAATAGATGACAGAAGTGGTATCTTGATCTGTGTATGTTTGCAAAATCAAAATTCTTCGAATTCGAAATGCTCAGAAAATATTTCGGACTCTTTTAAAAACTTTAAAAATCGTCAGCGTACTTGATAAAAAATATGGAAAATGAAACAATTAAAAAGTACACACATTTCAATCGAAATTTCTTTTGGAACACCTTTTTTCATTTATTTTTGATAGTAGATACAAATCGGAAAATTCCGCCAAAATACTCAGTCGAATCAAACACGTGGCTAATTACTTGTATACTATCACGTGATTATGACGTCAGTTGTATGGAGTAAATTGAACTGCAATTCCAAAGCGACCGCCAAGTGAAATAAATAAAAATCAATAATGTATTTATAACTGGGACCGTCATTCGGCTTCGATCATCAACTTAGAAAATGAAAAATCAGTGATTTTGAGCTGACTAAGACTGTAGATTTTAAGTTTACGTCTCTTTTATGCCAAAAGAAAAAAAAAAAAAAGATGAAGCTCCAAATAAAAAAAAATCACATTTTTATGTTAATGAATATAAAACATGAACTTGTATGTACCTGAAGTTGCAATGATAATATACCGTGAGTTTCTTTTGAAATCTCAATGGGTTTCCGTTTTCCAGTGAGTTTCATTTAGTAAACAAATTCATTTCTTTCTTTCACATTAATCCAAATAT
This sequence comes from Trichonephila clavata, assembly GCA_019973975.1. Lineage (NCBI taxonomy): Eukaryota > Metazoa > Arthropoda > Arachnida > Araneae > Nephilidae > Trichonephila > Trichonephila clavata. The sequence continues at coordinate 5,470 of BMAO01007189.1, forward strand.
TTTTATCAAAAAATTTTTTTTTTATAAATTCCTCTTACAGTCAAAACTTTATGAATGGTTGAGAGAAATTACTCTCTGGCGAGATTAATTTTATACCTAAAAAAAGTATCAATATTAGGAATTATGGGTTTCATGTTCATTTCTTCTCCCTCCTTTCTTTAAGTTGTGTTATTGGCGCTGTCAAAATAAATTTTTCGATTAAATTTTGCATGATTTCAATGTGTTTGTATGATTTCAAAGCAAATTTTTGAAAGTTTTTTTTTATGACGCTCATGTAAATTAAAAGGTTTGAATTACGAATAAACTTTAGTTTGAATATCAAAGTTTTGACTTGAAGAAGGTGAACTGTAATTTTAAAATTTCATGAATACTTGCTATTGTTGATTTTGTACTAATTTCTTAAGCACCATGTGAATATTTGATAGGATATGTCTTAAATTTCAGTATGTATGCATATTCAAACTGATAAATTTGATTCTAATAAAGATGTATTGCATTTAAAGTAAAACACCATTTTCATTTAAAGACATCTTCATTATAAATATGTAATTGATCATTTTTCATGTTGGTGTTAAATGTATTATATGCTTTAGTTTTGAGAATTATTGAATTGTTGTATTATGTTGTATCAAAGTATGAAATACTTTTTCTTAACTGATAATTCCACTGATAATTAATTTATTTTTTACAGTTCAATGTGTATAAAGTGTAAATTTGATTATTCTTTGGTTTTTCTGATAATTTTTTATTCATGCTTTTTCTCTGTGTTAATAGCTTGATATCACACACAAATTGTAATTTGTGGAAGTAGTCTTCATTATTTTCAGGCTTGGGAGAATTGAACTTTTTTATGAGAATGCTATTGAATCAATATTATTTAATTCTTTGTAATTCACCCTTTTTTTTTTACATTTGTCTGTCGGTATGTGTTTTACAGTTTTCTGCAAAAATGTTAGTTTTTATTTTATTTTTTGGCATGTTCCATTGAATGCAATTTTTCAGCTTCACATTTATAACATTAATTTAAAGTAAATTATTAAAATGAAAAATCAAGAAAATTGTATTTCCATGAAATGTTGCTTCTTGTTTAGCATTTATAAATCATTCATGAAAGAAACTTTTGAATGCAAAATTTCGGAACTAATTTTTTATCAGTACACTACCTACTAAATATTTTTTGGGCATGGTTTTGAAACATGCCAAATAAGATTTTGGTGTCCAGTAGTTTTCAACACAAGATGGCATCCTAACACTAAGAAATCAGCATTAAAATAATTTAAAAATGGCTTATTCCTGATGAAAGAGAAAAATATTAAAATTACATAGATTTTAAAACAAGCTTCTTTCGAAGCACTACAGCCAATTATCGGCCATGGCTGTCTCAGTCAGCTTACACCATCTTGATCTATTCGATGCTGTATTCTTCCTTCGGATGACTCCCAAGTCCTTCAACCACTTTTCCACTATTATCCATCCACCTTGTTCTCTCTCTTCCTTTTTCCCTTTGGAGTTTGGAAAGTTATTTTTTTAACGGGATTTTTATCGCTATTTTGAAATAAATGTCCCTGCCACCTTATTTGGGAAGCCTTAATCACTGACTATATTGGGTTCTCTATATTTCAATTGAAGTTCAAGGTTATATAGTATTCTCCAGATTCCATTTTATCGTAACTGCACCAAAAACTTTTTAAAGATTTTACTCTTGAAAGTCATCAGTTTTTCTTAATCTTCGTTGTTAATTGTCCAACATTCACTGCCGTATAAAACAATTGGTCTTACTAGAGTCTTGTATAACTGTATTTTTGTTTTGCTGCTTATGTATTTCAATTTAAACTGGCTTCGCAATCCATGATAACATCTGTTAACCATCTTGATTCTATTTTTGATTTTAATTTTTGTGTCATTACTATTATTTACAATTGTGGCTAAGTATTTAAATTGAGTCATTTGTTCAAACTCATATTCATTAATTTTCAGTTGTTGTAGATTTGAGATTCTGTTCGTTATTGCCATGAATTTAGTTTTTTCTTCCTTGGCCGTCAATCCTATGTTTTTTGCTGCTGTCTTGAGTGCACTGAAAGTCTCTACTATAGCTGCCTCAGTTCTTCCCACAATATCAATATTGTCTGTAAATACTAGCTGTTGTATGGATTTTTAAAAAAATGTTTTCCGAGTTTGTATACTGAAGTCTCTAGTGCTATATTAAACAGATGACATATGGCAGGGAGTCTCCTTGTTTCAGTCCCTTTTCAGTATAGAATGCATCCAATAATTCTGATCCCAACTTTACTCTACATTTGACTCTTTTGAGTGTCATTCTTTTCAGGTAAACCAATTTTTTAGGGATTCCCAACTCTAACATTGCCTGATACAGTTTCTCTAATGATGCTATCATAAGCTGTTCTAAAGTCAATATAAAAATATAATTATCTATATTATATTCTCTGGTCTTCTCAAGTACTTGTGTTGTTTATTTGATCTGTTGTTGATCTTCTTCTTTGAAATCCACACTGGGATTCCCCAATTATTCTGCTAAGTAATGAGTTATGTCAAGATGTTTGAGAATATCTTGTATGATGTGTTCAAGAGAGTTATTCCTCTATAACTTTTACAGTCTAGCTTGTCTCCTTTCTTGTATATTGGACAAATGGAACCATCTTCCCATTCAATGTCATTTTTTCCGCGATCCAAACACTAGTGATAGTTGCATGTATTTCCTTGATGGGTTTTGACTCCTTTATGTTCAGGAGCTTGGCTTTGATACCATCCGGTCCTATCGAACTGTTGTTATTTAATTTACTGCTCTTTCCACTTCATCTTTGCAAGGTGGCTCTGTTTCTCCATCTTGTGGGGTCTTGATTATATCTTCCACTTTTTCCTCTAAAGTATCTTTTCCTTCAAGAGCCGTTTTGAAATGCTCTCTCCATCTTCTTAGTATTTCAGTATTATCATTAATAGGTTCTCCATTTTCATCTCATTACAAGTGAGAGTTCTGGGACAACATTGTTCACTACATTGTAGAATTTTCTTGCTTCTTTTTGCTTTATATATCTTCTCCCAATGCTTTCTTTTCCTTTGTTTAAATGTTCTTTTCTCTTGTCTTCTAATTTCTTTGAATTCCTCCACTGCCTTTCTGGTGTAGTGTTTTTGTATCATCAGATTAAAAACTTTATTTTTTTCTTTCATTAATTATTTCACATTCCTTGGCAAACCAACCCTTCAATTTCTTTTTTCCAATTGCTGGGAGAGTTTCTTTAGCTGACTGTATTATGATGGGCTTAAGTTTTTCCAACTGTGGTCATCCTCACTCTCTTCTTCAGTCGTTGTTTATCTTTAATTACAAGCTTTTATTTAACTTGCAATGTAATTTGTTCGGATGGAATCTTGCAAATCAATTTTGAAGCTTATATCTTCAACTGATTGAGCTGAAATTTTGTATACACGTTTAGTTTGAATGACAATGCATGTTTTGACCATTTATATTCCTGTATTGCAATTAGTTAAAAAGATATTAATTAAAAACCTTAAAATGTATAATTGGTTTACCCTTGAGGGCTGTTTATTCTGCTGTGATCGGTGATGCAAAATGAAGAATGATGAGGGGAATATTTTTTATGGAGTTTTTGATATTTTTAAAATAGCAATCTAATTTTTTCTATGAAACTCAGACAAAAATTAAGTACAGAATCGGACAGATCATTTATTTCGCGACAATATGGTATGATTTTTTTTACGAAATAATATTTGTATTTTGTAAGATTTTTTTTAAAAAGAGTCAAAATTGATGCATTTTTATGAAAATGATGTCTAAATTGTAGTGCATGAATTTTTTTTTTCATTTAAATGAATCGACATTCTGTACTGAAATAGCTCATGCTTTGCTCTTTTAGAATGTCATTTATAAAATAAAATGCCGAAAACTTTTTTTTATGATATTTGGAAAAAAATCAAAATTTTAATGAAACATTTAGTAACTTTGTCATTTATCAAGATAATCTCACAATACTTTTTTTCATGTGTCGAACAATATTATCCAAGATCTATACAAAGATTGAAAAAATTGCTTATAAAAATAATGGATTTTAAAAAAATTTTGTGTTTTTTGTTTAATACCCTTTTTGCGAGAATTAGTTTAGCTAGACTGCTTGAAATTAGCCAGCAAATAACTTTGCAACAATGATGCATTGAATGAGATGAACAGACTGAGAAATCTGTCCAGCGATAACTAAAAAGTAAAAAATAAATTAAAAGTAAAAAAACTTTTTTTTAAAAACAAGCTTTTATTTAAATGTGCTAAAAAGAATAAAATAAACTTTTACTTTAAAACTTTTTGTTCTATCAACTTGTAACATCATTTATATGATATAAAAGCTTGTCGCATGATTTACCTGTGTAGATAAACAAATAAATTAAATAACTTGATCTGATTGATTTAAATTTTCAAACTAAGTAAATACGAGTACTTAGATCTCACGACAAGCTTTTATATCGTATAAACTGTGTAATGACGTTATAAGTTGATAGTATAAAGGGTTTTAAAGGAAAAGTTTATTTTATTCTTGTACATATTCATTACATATGGTGCTTTCAAGGCATCTGTTTCCAGAGTCCATTCTTTTTGGTCTTTCCTTTGATAAAAGTGCTTCAAAATCTTGCCTCTCATTCTTGATAAAACCAAATAATGATCGGAGTCAACATTTGCTCCTCTGTAAGTTCTCACATCTAGTAAGTTACTTCCATATCTTGTCTGTTAGAACATGATCAATTAGTTCAGTGTATTTCCATCTGGCAACTACCATGTATATTTGTGTATGTCTTTATTGGCAAAAAATGGTCTTCCAATGACCATTTCTGTGCCCGCTGCAAAATCAAAAAGCCTATTTCCGTTGTCATTGAAATCGGGATGCAAGTTGTGTTTCCCTATATAGTTAAGTGCATTTTTGTCTCTACCAATTTTTGTGTTCAGGTTTCTTATGTTGTTTTGTGAACACTTATGGTATATCCAAAATTTTCATAAGGAAAAACCAGAAGAAAAAAAATCTTTTTCCGGTTCTTCCTTACCCTCTGTTGGTGCATGTATACAGAGGATACTCAGGTTATGAGGTCTCTTTAATTCTAATTTAACAAATTCTTTCATTCACTGGGTCATTTAAAAAAAGCAAAAAATGATAAAATAAGCAAAAATGTACTTACTACTTTTTGTGGAAAACGAATTGAAAAAATGAGTACCAGGATTTGAAAAAATAGAACATAAGGAATTTAGAAATGGCAGTAAAAAGCAGGGGGAAAAAAGTTGAAAGTAAAAATTTTAGTCTAAAAAAAGGAAATTAATATCAAGAAAAAAAAATGGCTTGTTTGTGGAATGTTATAAAAGGCTTTAAATCTGATTCTTTGACTCCCTCTCTTGAAACAATATTTAATCAGCTTAGTCAATTGAATGTATTATTTCAGTGATTTTTTCTCTTGTCAATTTCATCAGTTTTACACTTTCTGTGTAAAAATATTCCAAGTTCCCTATGAACTTCATGTAAAGATGAATGTTTAAAAACATTCTTTAAAAGTAAAATGGTGGACATTTGTAATTTGCTGCCAGTGAAAAAAGGAATTATGATTTATATTATTGAGGCTGTGCAAATTTGCACTGTAAGATCTGTAGTAAAACACACGTGTCAAATCTCTTATCTTGTCTTAAAAATTTTCATTTTGCTGCCACAGTTATCACATTTCATGACAGCTAAAATGAGCAAAATTTTAATCAAGAATGAGACAAAAATTCGCACTGAAAACAAAATACACAAACCACAGAGACTGTGAATTTGGCAATCCTTTTGGTCCACAAACTCATAAAAATTGAAAGTGGAGCCCTCATATTCCTTCAAAAATAGATCCTAGTTCTAGTATTGACCAATAATGTTCAAAATACCATGTTTAAATAAACAACAAAAGAGGAAAGTTGCAATCAAGACAACGTTAAGTATGGAAATGGTTAAATCTGTAAAAAAAAATATAAACTAATTAAAATTCTTTGAAATTGTTAAGGTTACTGCTATAAAATCGAAACAATGAAAATTAACTATAATATACATATTAGCGATGACAACCACAGTACCAGACATTAAAAATAAAGATAACCATGTTGTAATGACATTGCCCAACTTGGCAAATATTAACAACAACTTAGTACATAGTGCACTGATATCAAATTAGTACCAAAATGTATTTTTATTTAAAATGGTCTGTAAGCCATTGCTAAAAAATGACAGTTAAAGGAAGAAATATTTGGTTTTTATTCTATTAATATCAATGTGGCTGCGGTTGCCTAACGGTCAAGGTAACAGACTCCTGGCTCGTATGTCATGAGTTCAAGCCTAGTACTGCTGAAGACCTGCCGTGTTGGGGGGCTGATGCACGTTAAATATTTTGAGGCTCAAACGTCCTCCTGTTGGTATGGTGTGGAAGTTAGGAGAGGGTGGGGGTGCCAGCTCAGGTGTCATCCTCGTCTATTTGACCATGGTTTAAAATTAAAATTTCCTTTGCCAAAAGTCCTCATGTAGCTGAACAGTTGCTATTGTTAATATTCATGCGTTCACTCGCTCACTATTTTTTCAATGTATAAAATGCTGAATTGTGAAATATGATTCTTTATTATATATAGAATCATTTGGAAAACATCTGTGGAGTTTTGTATGCCACTGTAACACTAAAAATTGTATAATGAATAATTTTATCTCTACTTATCATTAAATATGAAATTCCTTTATATTTTTATTATAAACATTTTTTAAACACAGTTTGATGAAAATACATTGAAGTAATATGAACAAGAACCAGTGTACATGTTGTAAATTATTTATATATTAATTTATTGTTAATTGCGTATACAGTCCATCCCAAAAGCTTGGAAAATGAATTGGAAATATACAAATAAAATAATTAGTAACAAAATGAAACAATTCATTTGCTTAAAAATATAAACAAGGAATGGGAAATGAATTGTAACAAAACAAAAGTAATAGAATTGTTGGGCATCAAACATTCATAATAATCATTTAAATACTTATTTTATTTGTTCTAGCAGGGTTTAAATATCAATATTCACGAAGTAGAACTGTGTACATATTTTACTACTAAAAGACATTTCAAAAGCAGAGATTTTTCATTCGCACAAGCGTGATGACTCATTTTTAACTTAGTAAAATGATTCTTTTATGTTGCTATCACTACCAATGTTGCGAAAACCGTAAGAACAGAAAACAAAATACTAATGTGATACTAAAAAAAAATTATAAGCAACATAAGGATTAGTTAAAAAATAAAAAGAAAAAATATTAGCTTTCATTTAAAAGACTTATCAGTTCAAATCACGACAGTATTCCCTTCCCAGTAACTAAGTTACAGTAGAATATTAAAAATGCGAGGATGATATTTTTAATTAAGAACAAACAATTCCTTTTTGTTGCTGTTGCAACCGGCATTGCTATAACCATAAGAACAGGAAACAAATTACTAATATGATGCTAAGAAATCTATGAGCAACATAAGGATTAATTAAAAATAAAAAAAATTATAGCTTTTATTTAAAAGATGTATTAGTTCAAAGACTCAACAGAATGCATAGAAAAATTTCATTGTAAAGAAAATATATAGAAATATACTATATTTTTCATACCTCATGGGCTTTCCATTTAAACTGGGTAGTTAGGAGAGGGGGGGGGCAGCTCAGGTGTCGTCCGCGTCACTTGACCATGGTTCAAAATTACGCGGATCGTCGCCAAAAGCCCTCGTGTTGCTAATCAGTGCAACGCTAATATTCACTCACTCACTCCATTTAAACTGGCCATCTCAAATTCTATTTAAACTGGTAATTTCTAATACAGTTTTCCCATTGTGTGTACTAACTATTGTAATGTTTGTGTACATCTATTTTATGCAATGATCATTCTATAGTAATCTTCAAATCATTTAAGGAGAAATATTACCTTTCATTTTTATTAATTTTCCTTGTGAGTGTGCCCTAAATATTCTCAATGGGTTTAGATCCAGACTGAGAGCAATCTTTCAATTTCAAGTTGCAGCATTCTTCCAATTCTTGAAATTTTTTAGCAAAATGTAAGGTAAGCATGTGAACATTGTAACAAACCTACCTACCTAGCCTATTGCAGTATCTTATTGAGGTCACCTAAAAGTTCACCAAAATGTAATTAATGACTTACTAGATTTGTTTGGATTTTCGGTATCCATTTAGAAAATCTAAGGAGCTGGCCATTATAAAACATGCCCTAACTAACACAGACTAACCACCTTGTTGCCTCCTGTAAAACTTCCTTGTGTTTTTACACAGATTATCCCTGTAACATGCCTTTTCTTCTACCAGGGACATCTCTGTTTTTTAATTAGCAATCGACACTGAAAACTGTTTCTCACTATGAGCCATATGATTTAAAGTCATCTGAAGATGGTTTTCTGCTTGACACATTTTTAGCAGGGGTTTATGTAATATCCTTTTATGAACATTGTATCCTGTTTCTTTGATTTTTCTGTGAACTGTGTTTTTGAAGTATTTAATTTTGATGTCCTGATTATTTTATGAACTGACATTTTCTGTGTAGCAGCCATTTCTCTATCATTTGTATTATATGAAACCAAGATTTTCTTTATTGAGAGAGAGAGAGAGAGAGATGTTTTGCTATGCATGTTGATTTTGTTTTTAAAGCTGTATAAATACCACCCACCAACTTATTTAGGACTGCAACTATTTTTTGTATTTTTTTCTCTTGCCTTTCAATCTGTGGATTAAAATGACTTCATTCACTGATAACTGAGTCAATATCAGCAGGATATTTTGAAGAAAGATCTAATCAGCATTCTGTGAAGTTTCTGGTATATATCAGGCAGCCTGGTGATATGAATTGCATGGTGTTTGAAATTTGCACAATTTGAAATTTTATCTAAACTTTTGAGATATCAATCTTCTGGAATTTTCAGATATAGTTAATTGTTCTCTTGATTTTATTTCTTTGTAAAATGCAGGGCAATTAAATTTTGTTTCAAAATATTGCAAAATTAAAGCAATTTTTACTTTTCATTTTTCCAAATTTTTAAAAATTACTATTTTTTTAAAACTTTTGGAATGAACTGTATGTATATTGACACAGGGTTTTTTAATAAAAATGAAAATGTAGTTTGTTGAATGGATTTTATTCATCAGAAATTTAATTTTTCATTTTAAAAATATCACCATGACTTGAAGTGAAAGTTGCTTGAAAATATTCAAAAGAAATAAAAAAAAAGGTTCTTTTTTTTGTAAATTAATTATTATATTTTGTCATATTTTTTTATATGATTTGCACATATTGTAATCATTTTCAAAAAGTGGGTGATAGTATATAGAAAAATGTCTAAATATTTATGTCATGTAAAGAAATATATATTTTTTTTGTTTAACATTTATAAACCCCGTGCACCACGCAATGTATAACACGGGGGCATACAACACAGACAGAAGAAAGGATTACAACACAAACATCCATGCCTTCTCCGGGATTCGAACCCAGTCCCTACGGCACCGCAGTCAGCTTCACTGACCACTATACCGGATGGGTGGCTAAAAAATATATTTGGATACAAAATTAACAAAAAACTTTTTAACTATGTCCAAGTTTTTCTATATCTGATGTATAGTTTTCTAAAAAAGATTTTAGTGATATACAGTTTACTTGTAATGCAATTTCATAACATGTGTTATAGATGATAGGTTGTTAATTTTTGCTTGTTGTTTTACTTAAAGCAAATGATTTTATTCATAAAATATTTATTCTTCATTTTTAAAATAAATTCATGTCTCTTTATTTGAAGAAAATAGGTTATTCATGAATTTGTTTTTCTTTCATTATTAAAAATTACCTGTGTTTTGTCAATTGTATTTTACCATACCTTAGAAATTTATTTAAGAAAGATAAAATGAGTTATTTTTTCTCCAATTTTATTATGAATTGTTTTATAAAAATTTTTAAAATTAATTTACTTTCATAGATTTCCCCCTGAACAATTTAATACCCTTATGATGTTCAAAATTATGTATGATCCGAAAAAATATGTAGGGAGAATTAAATATTTTTATATCATTGACAAGTTTTTAAAATGACATTGTGTCCTAGACCGCATATGTAATAAGAAATAATATAATATTTACTAGGAAAAATACATTAATGCACTATGCATACTTCACTAGTTTCAGAATTTCCTTCAAGTTCTTCCAGTGTAATTAACTTTACTTATTTTTTATTCTTGTTTTTTGTAATTGTAAGTTCACAGATGGCTGTAAGTTACATAGGTCATAAATCAATGAATATGGAGAGGCTGCAGCAGCCGAGTGATCATGCCACGAATTTGAGTCCTGGTGCTACTGAAAACCTGGCTTGTAGAGAGGCTGATATGCATTAAATCTGTTGTGACTCAAAGTTCTCAAATTGGTGTGATGTGAAGTTTGGAGAGTAAGGTGCAAGCTCAAGTGGCTTCCTCGTTGACTGAGATTCAAAATTGAGGTTCGTCACCAATAGCCTTCATGTTGCTTTAGAGCATAGATTCCCAACCTTTTTTGAACTGGCGCCCCCTGTTCTTGTAAATATTTCGATACCACCCCCTCCCACTCTAGAGAAATAAGAGTGTACGTAATACACTGTAAAAACAAGAGTTAAATTAAAAAAATTCTATTTCTAATAGAATATATTTTTTAATTAAAGTTTTTTTTCTAAAGCACCAATTTTTTTACTTGCAAATCTGAAATAGCTCCTACTACAAATATATTTAAATGTGTAATATTATATGTTTTAGTCATAGATTGGGTACACTGTGTGTGTGTGTTAGAATATAAACCAATACTGAATTTCTTTTTCATTTAAAAGTGTGGAATAAAAGTTTTAGCTTACCTGTAATAAAGACAGGCAAGGGTTTTGATGATACTAAATAATTCATAATAAACTATTGCTTTCAAAATAAATATAAATTGACAGTTTCAGCCTTTAAAGAATCACACGTTAATTCCTGATTAACATATTTAATTATGTTTCTTGGATAATATACATAATAAAATGCAGTGGACGGAACATTTTTCCTTCTGCTCACAGACAAAGCAACACGTGTACTGCAGAAATTAAAATGCACTATATCATTCAATTTAATGTAGGTCTGAATGCAATGTAATCCTTAAGTTTTTCCTCCATTTCCCAAACTACCGAAATATGTGAATTTTCATACATGCAATATAGAAAAATGATTTAAATACATAAATCAACGTAAGGTAAACAGTTTTAAACTTTACTTTTGTTAGTACATAGTACATTAGTCTTTTAGACTATATTTGGTTAATCTTCCCAAGTCCCTCCGTGCCGTCTCAATGGCCCCTAATTTTCTCTGGGTCTTTTACTGCACTGAAAGCCTCAAACGCTCACAAAGGGGCGTTATCGCCCACATTGAGAACCTATGCTTTAGAGTGTGATGTTAATCAAAAATCAGATCAATGAACATGTGTGCTATATGTTATTTATAAAACTTAAAAATAATTTTTTTGATAATTTCTTTTTTTTTTAATGCAGTGTTTTATTTTCTGATAATTTTTTAAAAGCTAAAATTCTTGCTTGTCTTAAAATTGTCTCTTTAAACATTTTAAACTTTACAGTGGTGAGTAAAAAATTGCATCATCAGTGAAACAATGTAAAAGTGTGCAATGTGTTCATTTTATGTGAAGATTGTCGTAGCCTTTCGCTACCCCTATGATTATTAACTCCCCTTCGCATATTATCTAAATCTGAATATGTTGGATTCATAATTAATTACAACTAAATTAATAAATGAATCTTATTTATTTATCTTTCTTAATTGAGAAATACACAAATATTATTCAAACTATAAGAACAACAAATTACAGTGGAGTGCGAGAAGAATCTGATTATGAACGACGGAATCCTAACTGAGTCCACGGAGAATAACGCATACAATCAAACTACGCATTTATATCTAATTTATGAAAATAACTGACCTGATACCTTTTTCTTAAGGCAGGTTTCCCTAATTCTGGATTGCTTTAAGGAGCGGCTTCAATCTTAAATATCTTTCAGTTCCGTCCCGAACCGAATTAATGAACACTTTTCAATCGTCTTCTCCCGACGAATATATTTCCACTAGATAAACTAATCTCTCAGAAACACCTTCTTAATCATCCTCCTTTTTCTCTTCATTTCTCCCTTTTATATCTTTTTCGAACTCGCTAAACCCGAAACTATCTTGTTTGCATAAGTCACACTTTTGGCTCTCGGAAGATTGGTTGATATAAATAAAATCTTTAAAGATGTGAGAGAAGGTTAGTGAAATGCGTAAGCACCCGTCACAAGATGACATTGTTAAAATAGACTTATAGGATTAATGCTCATATATGTTTTATAAAACACTGGTTAATAAGTTCCAAAAGTAAAAAAAAATAGAATCTTTAATCAAAACTTGGAACAAAGAAGTTGACTTCTGTAGTCGTCACATTATGTATTTATTGATGTGATTACTTGCAAAGTGATCTCTTCAATATTTTGTAGTTCCTCTGTGAGCTATGATGTCAACCTTGCAGGGTTTGGCATGGTAATAACTTTCAGATGTTATCATTGACAATTTTATGGTACCAAACTCAAAAAATGCTTTCCTGTAGATGAATATTAGTAGCAGGTTTCTCTTTTTGCAGCAATTTTGGTGCCCATTATATACCAACAATTATTTATGGGATTCAGATCAGGACTGCTTCAAAGCCTATGGGAAATTTTATTGCCAGATTTTTTTTCTTACAAGCCTGGCCTAAACAGAGAAATTGCATTAAAATTTTACAATGTCAATTATATTACAGAGCAAAAATCTGCAAATGATGCAATAGAATCATATAGAAATAAGATGATGCTTAATAATTTTGTCCTATGACAGGATATTGTGTTTTGTCAAAAAATGCACTTTTTACAACTTTGCAATTTTTGAATAATCTCTTAAATAACTACCTTTAAATACTTCTCAGTGTAAACTGATGCATTCATGGTTTGGTTATATATTTCAGTAACCCAACTCCTTTTCTGGATATACTTCCGTAGCTTTGCTGAAAGGTAACTTCCCTGTGCTGGAAATGCTTTTTGTTAAAAAGCACTTACTGTTCATCCTTTTGGCCCTCTATGAATTGCACAAGAGACATGCAGTGTGTATGACAAGCTTAACTTTTTCATCTCCTAACATACTGTGTATCATATGATTTATGAAAATTAAACTCTGATTCATAAAAATAAAAGAAATAAAAAAAAAACTTTATCCCATGGGCTGTTTATGAAACATGTTTTTTTTGTTGCTAATCCAGTCATTTTAATTTTTTAGGGCAGAACACCAAGTATTTTCAAATTCAACTTTTAATTTGGGATTATTTGCAAGATTAAGACAACTCTTTTGTTTCAGCAGTCTATCTTCAGATGTTGTAGTTTTCCCTCTTTTGGTCTGATCTGGCTCTTCTCTCAACATCATCAGTTTAACACTTTATTTCAATCACTTTTGAAAATATAAACTGGTGGTATCCTATTTTTTTTGTTATCGAACTTTCATGTAGAAAATCTAACTCTGAAGCAACTGTAGCAAGTTTTTTCTTTATGGTAATTGAAAATACCAAATCTTACTTTCACCACATAAAAATTCAGAGCATTATTTATGTGAAAACTGGAAGATACACTTTTTCATAACCACTGTTATGATGCATTCATGACATGTAATGCTCTCTCTTGATTTGCAGCAAATAAATTAATTTCAGGTTTACAAAACAAAACCTTAGTTTTGTATAAAGTTTGTTTGCAGATGGTTGAAAGGAGAATGTCTGTTTTTAGATAGTCTGAAGTAATATGGGAAATGTGGAACATCATGTACAAGAACTTCTAAAGCAAGAAATTTCTACCAACTAATGATTGTTTTCTTTAAAAAAAAAATTGAATAAGTGCATATACAATATTTTTAATAAATTTCATTTATTCAAGCATATTCCCTGTTTTTCTGTTATATTTTGGCAGAATTTATATGGCTTTTGAATTATCTTAATTTTAATCACTGAATACATTCATTAATTTTAATAATTTTTTTTCAGAAATTTATCAGAATTTTTATTGATTTATATATATTTGCTAGTATTTTATTCATAATTTTCCTTGTCATTGTATGGTCCCTCTGTTTTCAAAAGTGGAAACTTATTTTAAATACATTAAAAGTTCTGTTACAACAGTTTGTGTTAATATTTGTTACAGAAACATGCAATTCATTACAAAAATTGACTGCTGATTCAGTAGAAAAATAAGGAAAAATTATAATCAAGAATTTAACCTGTATGTTTCTCTAATTTCCAAAAAGGTGGAGAAGGGGGGGGGGACTCACATACATCAGATAATAAAAATTTAATTTATGTGAAAAACAATATACAATAGATGGTAAAACTCTGAAGAATTTTAGCTAGCAGAGATAACTGAGCATTCAAGTTTTTTCTTTGTTATAAAATTTCATTCATTTAGGACATCCTTTTTGCATTTAAAAAGTTAGTCTGTAAAAAAACTTTTTCGTATTGCTTGTTTTGTTTATTTTATGATTGGATTATTTTTTTTTGCAAATAAATTTAATTCAATTTTTATGTTTTAGTAGTTGATACAATGTTTTGATATGACAAGTTTCAATAAGTTAGAAAACCTATAAATTCATGACAATTAATATTTTATACATTCATGTTTTGCTATTTTTAAAGTTATTTTTTTAAGGTTTTCAGTATTAATAAATTTGCAGTTTTTTTACAAGTCTTTTCTAATGTAAGATCTTATTTAGGTTGATATTATTCTTTCCTTAGAAATTTAAACTAAAGGAAGGGAAGAAAATTAAGAGAGATGATCCTAGATAGGTTTTATGAGTACCAACCACTTTTTTTCACGTTGAAAAACATCTCCTGGTTGTTCAAGATTTTTATGAAGTTAGTGTGTGTGTCTGATATTGACTTAAAAAAACAATGAGCAAAATTTTCTAAAATGCAATTGTTAATCATTTTGTAATTTTTTAAAATCAGTTTGGATTTTGTAGCATTTGTATATTAAGGATTAATTGTAACTTTTATTAAAGTTAATCCATGTTTGACAACACAAATTGCTTGGAAATAAATTGTAAAATGAAGGTTTCGTGAAACAATATGTAGCAGTGTGACAATTCCAGCAATGTTCAATTTGTGATGCGCAACACATTGGAATTCCTTAATGTAAAATCCTTCATTAAATTTATGATCGGAAAATTTTTTTCTTGGGGGGAAATATTTGTGATTTTTATTGCCAACTTAAAGTTAAGCTGAGAAAGTTTGAGAACCACTGCAAAAGAATATAAGTAATGGTTTTTTTAAAAATTTAAACAAAATTAAATAAAATTGATTCTTTCTCAAAAGAATTAATTTATGGATATGTTAATTTTATATGTCATATACTTTTAAATTCCAGACCTGATTTAGTTTTAGTGTTCATATTGAATGATATAGCATCTTTCTAATCTATTTTTAAATGAATACTGTTTATGGAAAATTTATTATTCACTGAAAAACTAGTCTTGTATTACATGACAGAAATTAAGATTTATTGTAGAGAAATAACTGCATCGCATGTTCTAAATCCACAGTGATATTTATGATTATGTGTAGTTGCCAAGTTGTGTATTAGTTGCCAATATTCTGAGTTATGTAGGAAAGTCAAATTGTTATAAGAAGAAAAAAGAAACAGCTATCTATTTTTCTATGAAATAGTTTCATTTTAAAAATATTGCAGGTTTAAGGATATTTGACAGTACTCAAAAAATTTATTCCAGTCATAACAGTAATAGAGAATTAAAAATAGTTTAGATTATTTTGTAATGAGATGATAAATAATTAATGTGACCATTATTGCAAAATCTTATTCTCAACACAAAGGTGTACTTATGACTGTCAGTATACTTCATAATTTTGATTGCAATATTTTATAATGTCAGCTGATAAGTGTTTGTGTGTGATACTTTATTTTGGATAAACCAGATATTTCTTAAAAAGAAAAAGTAAAACTGATGAGGACATTTTCTCATGCTCATTAATTTTGATATTTTTTAATGTATTATACAATATTTTTAAAAAATTGAAATTTCTTTTTGGTTCCTGCAGTACATTCTATTGTTTTCATACCTTTGATAAAAAGAACTTATATAATAAGGAAATAAAAAAAAATATTTTTGCAAACTGAAAACATTTGTTGAAGAAGTGTACACTGGTATGACATCTGGTTACAAATATGATGTAATTATTTTGATCAGTAAAGTTAATAATTTAAAGAAAATAGACATTTAGTGGGATTTCAAGATACACCTATTTTGAGTTGAAATTCTAATTAAATTGAGGGTTATATACTTTTATAAGAAAATTAATGAATACTCTGTAAGAGGGAAAAACTTATGTTGAAACAAATGTACTTTTAAAATGACATTTTTTATGATTAATTTTGTTTTACAGTGAATATCCAAAATTGAATTAAATTATTAAAATTGCCATTATGTATATTTAATTCTTTCACATAAACTTGTCTATGATTATAATTAATTCACAAATGAAAAATTGCTGAAAAATATTACATTCTCTTCTTTTTTTTTTTTACAAAGTTATTTAAAAAAAGCTTTTTCTAAATTTATATATGTGAGGAATTTGACTTGTTTAATAACTTTTAATTTTTTTATTTTTCAGGTCATTTCAGCAGTTATATGAATCAGTACTTGATTGCTATTTTTTAACTAATTAAAAAATGGCTGATGTGCGAGCTGAAATTTTAGCTGCGAGTAGATCTCGAACTGGCTGGTTAGAAGGCTCTGTTCAAACTACTGAAAGCCAACCATTTGTTAGTAAAGTCAAGTCTAGTTTTGAAGAAAAAAATATAAATCAAGATAATAAGTTAGCTTCTAATGCTTCAAAATCAGAGGCTGTTCGTAGATTAGGAAGTAAAGTGAGTTCCATTGCTACACTTTTTCAGTCTTTCTCTCCTCATCGTACTGATTGCCCTAAACCTTGCAATGTTCCTGCAGTAAATAAAGGACTGAATAAAAGTGTTCAAAAGGCTGCTGTACAGGACCAAGAAAATAGAGAAATAGATTCAGAAGACACGTCCTCACCAAGAAGTGAAAATGAAAGTCACCAAAAACGTTTTAATAATGCACGGGCAATTTTTGAGCAACTTGGTGATAAAAGTAAAACTAGTGACAAATCAACAGAACATTCAAAAAACCAGTGCTCAAATGTGTTGGATTCAAGCTCATCAAAATATGCACAAGAAAGGGGAAGAATTCCTTCATTTTCAAGCCAATTTTCTAGTCAGTCATCCCCAGAAGAAGAATCACATAGCCTAATTTCTTGTCAAACATATTCAACTCATCAAACTATTACACAAAGTATTCAAGATACAAAAAGTGGTATTGAAAGATCAAGACCTGACAATCTTTGTAGTACATCTTCTGTCAGGGCCTCTGAAAATTCTAAGTTAGAATGTACACAAAATTTTGCTCAGAATTCTCCTATATATGAAGAAATTCCTGGTCTAGTAAGAGATGACTCAGAGTATTGTAACAATCTTACATCAAAAGTATTTGGACATTATGAAAGTATTACAAAGTCAGAGGAAGACAAAAACGCTAATACAACAAAATCATACAGTGAATTACTTACACAACCTATTTCAAATTCAGATCCAAGTTCAGATCCATCATTTCCAATTTATGCAAAAGTTATTAAGAAACGTTCTAAACATTCTTCTAATTTTAGTAATGTAGAACAGGTTACTGTGGTGACCACTGATGACAGTAAACCTAACAGTACTTTGAATTCTGGTTAGTATTAGTCTGACTTTTGCTTGAAATCTTTTAAGTAAAAATTTTTATGTTTGAATTACTTTGTACTTTTATTTTTCTGTTTGTAAATTGAATTACAGATTTTATTTTTCTGTATATTTCAACATAAATTATTGGTTTTTCCAATTTATAAATAATAGCATGTTTTTGAATGTAAATTCTGAAATACAGTTTTTTTTTTTAAATAAATAAAAACCCGCTTCCTGAAAAATTATTACATCTTGATTATGATGAGAAAGAAAATTCACAATTTGTTTAAAAAATAAAATTAAAGTATGAAGCATAATTTTTTTGTATGTTTTCCTTCCTCCTCTGAATTGAATTAGTGTTCTGAATTTAATTAGAATCTGAATATATACTCTTGAGTAAGTTGACTTGTTACGTTGTTTTGCCATTATAATGTCATATTATTTTGGTATTATTTTTGGTTACATGGAGTTTTTTTTTTTTATATACTGCATACAGTAATGTAGTCTGCTATATATAATGTTTAATACACTATTAGGAATTAACTTATTAAGTCATTAAAATCTGAATATAATTAGATATTTTCTGTTATTGATCTGACATGGATATAATATATTTTCTAAACAATAACTTCCAATGGATTATCAAAATGAGGATGTGATATCCTGTAGCTATTGTACCAAGAATTAAGGATTTAAACTGCAGTTTTTATCTTAAATTGGTGAATGAGGTAAGGAGCATAAGTTTATGCTCATAATTGCAATGAAAAATCTAATTGAAAGTTAGCCTTTTCTTCAAATGTTATTTGAAAATTATTTCCAAGAATTGATTGGGGATTTTGTTTTATAAAAATTTACTGTTTTATACTTTACTAGCTGTTACCGCCCGCTTCGCTGGGTATTTCATGATGTTTTATAAATTTTTACTGCTTATATATATGTATAAATTATTGATATCTAAGTCCTAGCATTAAGAATTCGATTGAATTGAAAAATATACTTATACCTGTAACTGTCACCTGTTGATAAAAAAAAAAGGACAGAACTCATCTAATTTGTATTTCTAAAAATCTCTAAAATTGAAGCATAGAATGATGTTTGCTCTTTCGTAACTCAAAAACCAAGTGGATTCCCGCAAAACCAATTTTCGGTGGATCTCTACTCCGTAAATTGAACATGTAAGCCAAATTTCAAGTCTAAATCTAACAGAAAAAAAACAAAAGTTTTACTATCAATATCCCCGTAATCCCGTTGAGAGCCGTTTTCCAAAATTACCGCTCTTAGCGGATTTCAATTCAACAAAAGAAAAATGCAAACCAAATTTCATTATTATAGTCCTTGAAGCTCGAAAAAAGTAATTTTTTTTGTCAATACGTCCCAGTAACCCCCTGCAATCCCCAGAACTTGATTTGCTCAAAATTTATTCTTAGTGGATCCCTATTCAACAAAAGAAACATGCTTAACAAATTTCAATTATATGGGTCTAACAATTAAAAACAGGAATTTTTTTCTGTAACTCCTCTTGACCCCTCGCAAACATCTTTAGGGTCAATTTTCATTTTACTCTTTGTTAGAGGAACTCTATTTCATGAAAGGAACATGCCTACCAATTTTCAAGCAGGATGATCAAGTAGTTTAAAAATGGAAATATTTATCGATTACGCCTCTTAATCTCCCGAAATTAAACTTGGTAGTTGATATTCGCGAAACCCATTTTGTAGTGGTTCTCTACTTTACGAAAGGAATCTGTTTATCAAATTTCAAGACTGTACGTCTAACAGTTTAAAAATGGGGATAATTGTCTATAACGCCACTTGAGCCCCCGCAACGTCACTTCTGGGTCTGTTTTCACAAAACCCATTTTGTAGGGGAATTGCACTCTGTGAAAGGAATCTGCTTAGCAAAATTTGAAGACTGTGCGTCCAATTAATTAAAAATGCAAAAAAATTATCAATAACGCCCCTTGAACCCCCGCAACACCACCTAGGGTTCGATTTTCACAAAATCCATTTTTAGCGTATCTCTACCCTATGAGAGGAATCTGCTTACTAAGTTTCAAGACTGTACGTCTAATAACTTAAAAATAGGAATTTTTAACGCCCCTTAAACCCCCGCCCCCGCAACACCCCTTGGGGGTCAATTTTCCCAAAACCCATTTTGTAGCGGATATGTACTCCAGGAAAGAAACTTACCTACCAATTTTCTAGCAGGTAGGTGAAGTAGTTTAAAAACGGATATATTTATCTATTACGCCCCTTAATCCCCCGCAACGCCACTTAGAAGTCTGTTTTCACAAAACCCGTTTTGTAACTGATCATTATTCTACGAAAGAAATCTATATATCAAATTTAAAGACAGTGCGTCATATAGTTTAAAAATGGAAATAATTATCTATAACGCCCCCTAAGCCCCTGCAACGCCACTTGGGGGTCGATTTTCGCCAAACTCATTTTGTAGCGGATCTCTACTCTCTGAAAGGAATCCGCTTACCCAATTTCAAGATTGTACATCAAGTAGTTTAAACATGGAAACAATTATTATTAACGCCCTTAACGCCCCTTGCGTTTCGAATTTCGGAAAATCCGTTCTTAACTGATGTCTACTCTATTAAAGGAACATGTCTACCAAATTTCAAGTCTGTAGGTTGAATAGTTCCAGAGATTTCGTGATTAGTCAGTCAGTCAGTCAGTCAGTGAGTGAGTCGCTTTTCTCCTTTATATATGTAGATAAAATATCATTGCTCTATTATTTGTAAACTATACATTTTGTCATTAGTTTTGGTGGGATATTGTTTTTATATTTGAACAGGAACTTTTAAAAAAATATTTACGATACAATTATGCAAATGAGCTAATAAAGTTGAAAAATATTCTTAGAACCACCTTCTACTCATCTGTAAAAAAGGTAGCTTTTTTGTTATCTTTTCTATATATCAAAAGTCATCAAGATATTTCCCTAAAGAATTCAGAAATTCTGATCTAGTCTGCTTTCTTGCAATTTTAACGAATGGTTTAAAAAAAGGGGCACTTAATTTCTTTTGAAATTAATTATGTAGTTATACTTGGGTAATTGGCTGTAATTTGAATGTTATAAGTATTGTGTGTAAGTTTTTTATTTTTAAGTAATGCTAAATACTGTGAATTGTTTTTACAGATGCCCAGAATATTGAAAATATTGATAAAAAGTCTACTTTAGATTCAAGCTGGGAAAGTATTAATGTTCCTGAATGTATACCATGGAAAAAAAAAGTTATTAGTAATTCAAGTGGTCAAAATGTAATTGGATCTATTTATTACTTTAGTTTAATTTTGAGAATTTTTTTTTCAATGATGGTTTAATTTATGGCAATTAATGATGAAAGATTTAGTTTAATCAATTAAAGTATATATTTTTCTTTGTAGCATATTATGTATTACTTGATTTAAAAAGGATTATACTGGTTTGCATTAGGCAATTTGTTGAATGAATCTGTGTGTGAAAATTATTCTTTTGTAATTATTAGTATTAGTTTATTCTTAAGTTTCATTTAAAGATCTAATTGATGTAAGTCTTTTAAGGTGTACACATATCAGCTTTAGTTTTATCATTATGAATAACTGTAGTACCATGTAAAAATTAAGGGTACTTACGTATTATCGCAACCAGGTTGGGCGCGATTTGTAAGTTTGAGTAAGAAAGTATGAATAGAAAGAAAATGTACATTTATTATTACAGATAATTTTTAATACAGTTTTTTATATTATTTTGTTTTAAAATATAAAATAGCAATTAAACCCTTCCGGTTTCGAATTTGAATAAGTTGCAGAATTATTTTTTCGTCGGAAGTCTTTTGGCTATTGCTTTTAGCACTGATTGAAAACCGTCTTCGCCATTAACAGCTTGAGCTTGGCGCCATATAAATTCAATAAGGTATGAGTCAAGATGATGACGGGCTGTTCCTCTCTGTTTTTTGTTGCGCCATTTGACTGAGCCCCACATGCGCTCTACATGTTGTGTGTGAACGCCCGTGTCGGGATCCACAAAGTTATATTTGTGATTAACAGTTCCATGCAGAAATCCAGCATTTTCCAACTCACTTGTCTTGTATCCTTTCCAGCAATCCGAATTAATAATGCTTCCTTCCTTGATATTTTCGCAAATTTTTTCCATGAGGGTAACGGCGCTTCTGTTAGGTACAGTAACCAAAAAAGTCTCTTTCGTTTTTCGGCAAATTCCGCCGAAAACCCATTGCTTTGGTAGTACACGCCCAGTGTTATTTTTTCTTTTTACAAATAAACTTTCGTCTATTTCCACAATATGTCCTTCGTCGCCTATTTGCTTTCTTTCTTTTTCATCCATTTCAAGGGCACATATCTCCCGCATGTAAGTGTTCCAATCTATAACAGTTTTGTCAGCAATTCCCAGCTCTTCTGCACAAAATTTAATTGAGGTTAACTCTTTACACCAACAATAAATGAAGCGCACCACTGTCACAAATGAAATTCGGCTACCTTCAAACCAATTTTCGGTTCTCACACTCAAGTGTTGATTGCACTCTTCGACGTTACATTTCCAGAAGATTTGCTTTCCAAAATACAGTTTCATTTTATGAGAATTTTTACAAGTACGTTCGTTCGGTATAATTCCATATCCCTGTAACAATTCAACAGCATCTTTTTCACTTGCAGGCAGATCCCAAATACCCATAGTTAAAGTATTTCACAGCATTCAATCTAACCAGTAAGCAAAATAATTTCTTTACGAAAAACCACTTATAACACGTAGGGTTGCCGTAAGTAGGGTCGCCAAATTTAGCAATTTATGCGAATTTTGGCCTGGTTGCTTTAATACGTAAGTACCAAATTAAGTAATACTTGACTTTTGGCTCGTAGTTTTTATTTTCCACTGAAAAAAAATGTGAGAATTTTTAAAATTCTCATAATTATATTCGGAGGCTTCAAAGTATAGAAGTTTAAAAAAAATTATTAAAAAAGGTGGTTTTTTTTACTGGTACTGTCTTTTTCTTATATCCTTCATTAGTCTGTAGTTCATATTTTTTGTTTGAGCTCTCCTTTAATATTTTAATCTTGTTGATTTTAGTTCAAAATTATGAGGTCGTAAGCCAATAGTCCATTGTGCAATTTTAATGCATTGATAACTCAGTAAAAACACATGGAAAATACATATGAATTATTAAAAATTTCCAAGTTTTAGATGAAGCAATCTTTGTATCAATGTTTTTGTTTTAAATTAACTAATGTTGGAGTTATTTAAAAGGGTCTTTTTGGAATATGGGAAATAAAATTTGTTTATAAAAATCAATGCTTTTATTTTCAATATGGTAATTATATCTACAAGAGTTTCTATAGTTTGTTTCAGCAAGCAATTATTGAAAAAATTCAAAATATTTTTATTAGTTATTTCTGTTTTTGAAATTGGATTTTTAAATCTATAAAGGCTATATATACCCTTAACTGTCATATGTACAGGCCCGCTAAGCCGACACGTTAACTGTCCCTAGCATTTCTAAAGTACCATTCTTTGTATTGTGCTGCTGTCAATAAAACTATTCTGAAGATTTCAAAAGGCAATTAAAATGACCTTGGCAGTGTTTGCGAAGGATTTACTTTTTTTATGCATTTTCTTTCTCCCCAATACGTCACATAACTATGTGTATCTGCGTGAAAATTAGTGGCACTGAAGAACGAATCACGTAACTTTTCCTTGGCAGGTAAGGGTTCAAAAGGTTATTCGTAACATTTATTATTTTAAAAATATATCATTTTAATATATTTCTTATAAACTTTTCTTACATACCAAAATTTTTAGGAGGCTGAAACACTGGGATTTTATGGAGTTTCAAGTGATTTGAGAGATGCTGCTGGAGAAACATTAGCTGAATTTGAAGGACGGGATCATGAGCTCTTTTTCGTAGAAGCTGTGCTACGATCTCAATGTTCAAATAATTTGGTTAGTTAATTAAATTTGTGTGTATTTAAAATTATCACAAGTGGTTTAATTAAGAGCACATTTAAACTGTTTTGCCTGTTAGAAGTATTGAGAGTTAGCCCTGATTGGGATAAATACTGCTAAAATTTTATGAAGGAAATTATTAGGCTATGATTGTATTTTGTTTTTTAATAACAAAAAATAACCAAAGCAATTGTAAAAAGTCAATTGTAAAAAATAGTCAAAACACAATAAGGAAAAGTGTGAAGTTGCTGTGACATATGCAATTCTGGTGTCATTTTGAGTCGTGTGATTCAGATTTCATCCCATCTATGATTTACGAGCTCTGAAAGGTTAAAGCAGCATCAAAACTTTTGCTTTTATGATCTGTGAGCATTAATGGTAATTATCATGCAGACGCTTTTCTGTAAAGAAGGTGTTTGGAACAATTTTATAAAGAATTGCATACAAAACTGCTGGAAAATACCAATACAGGATTTGTGATCATAAAATTTCTATTTGAGCAAATTTTAACTTCTTAACAAATCATTTCATTATTCACCTCATATTCTTGGCCACTCCATGCTTTTGCGTGCATATTCTTTCTACCTGAATTGAGAAGTTTAACCCATCTTATAATAAATTCTTCATTTATAACTGTTTTGCCATAGACGTAATAGATTTTCTTTTGGGTTTTTCATGGCTGCATAATTTTTACATTCAAGGGGCTTTTGTGTAAGTAACAAGCTTTAAATTCAGGGCTACTGCATTTTATATTGAATATAAAGCAATTTTGCAAATAATGCACTCTGTGTAACTACACGCACATTGAGCTGGTGTATGGAAAATACTGGTGCATTGTCCTTTCCTGTATAGCACAAATTACTAAGGCTATTGTTGCATAACTAGCCATAAATGTGCGTTTTGTTTGGGTTCATATAAAAGTAATTTGCTGCAAAGTGGCTACTACCCCTTGTCTTTTTTATTGATGTATTGTTATGAGTAAAATGTTAGATGAGAGTACAGAAAGAATTAGGGTTGATTGAACTATTGTATTGAATATTAGAGAATATGTATTAATTGGGCTTTGCTCAGTGGAAAAAGGATTTTGGGCTTAGAGAAACATAGTAATTAAGTTGTAGAGAATCAATTGTTTTATTTATGCTGTGTGCTAAAAATAGTGTGAGAGTTATTGGTGACAGACCTCATAATTTTGAAACACTGTTAAGAGATGAGGACAACACCTGAGTTGTTACCCCATTCTCTAAATTTCCACTCCATGCCAATGTGAGGACTTCGAACCTTAACATATTTAACATGCATCAACCCCTCTACATGGCAGATCTTTTGTAGAGAATAAAATGCAGAAATAATAGCTTGGCAGCTGATGAGAATATGTGAATAAAGTACCATGAAAATATTAAGACTTACGGTACAACTAAAACACCTGTTCTAGTTTTCTACTTAATATGCACTACTTCTGAATGATGTTTACAAATTCACTTATTACATCTTAAGATATATTGTACAAAAATCAAATTTTGTATTAAAATTCCGTTAAATGTATTTTTTAACCCTTAATAACTTAAATCAGTTACTCAGCAACTAATCTTTCAACTCACAGGCTATGAATTAAAAACAAGTATATTTTTATATTTCCTTTGTTTATTGTAAACTGATTAGTGTATCTTAAGAGAAATATAATATTTCAATTAAAAAATCAAAAAGTGGTAAAAATCAACATTTACACTTTTGGCAAATGTTAAAAGTGTGCTCTCCACAAATAAAAGCCTTATTGTGTGTGATAGTTACGTGCCTACTTTGCCATTCTGGGTTTCTTAGATGGACAAGGACAAAAAATACAAATTTTGCATTTGCAGGGATGAACAAATAGACTATTAGACAAAGTGTTTAGTTATCTAGGGTTAAAACTGTAGGAAAAAAGCATAAATATTACTTACCAATGTTTCATTTATGGAGCATGTTATGCATCATGTTAAAATATTTTTCTCGGGTTTTTATGGTTAAGATTTAATTTCATTTTTGTCAACACATAATTTATTACTTTTTGACCTTAGTGGAACATTTGAAAATCATCAGTTATCAATAATAGTGCTGTAAAGGAAGCATGTATTTTTCTGTGTAAAGGAATTGCTTGTTTTCTTTCTCTGCTTTGCAGTTTACAGACCTAATTTTTCTACTTTATTTGTATAGAAAATTCTTTAATCTTTAAGAAAGATGCATTATTTAAAAGAGAAGAACAGAGGAGTTTTCTTTGGACTAAGGCATAAAATACAAATAAACCTTTTTTATTCCTTTATAAATGTAATTTATTTTATGTAGTTAAAGCAGTTATATATAATAGATATAAGATTGAAACTACAAAGCTCTGTAGGATTATATTAACACTCAAATGCTTTGAGGGGCTTGTCAATGGGAATTTTAAGCAAAGAATTTAATTTTTTTATTGGTTGAGATTTTCATATAAGAATTAATCCATTTTCAGGATTGTTTATGGTGTCTTAAATGTGATGAGAAAACCATATTGACTATTATAAAGCATTGGAATTATTAGGCATTTACTGGTTAGAATAACTTAAAAGCAGGTATAGTCCAGGGTAGTTACTGGTCTAAATGCTTCATTTGTATAAATGAGCATAATCCAAAATTCAAATAAATATGCTATATCCAAGTTTTCCTGCATGCCATTGCAATTTTATTTCTATTTAGAAATATTAGTTTACTTTCAAATATTTGTAAAGATAATACATGTGTGCAATTTTACTTTGTGTTAAATTAAAAACTTTTGTTGTTGTTGTATATTTGTGTTTTAAAGTATGCCATCATAAGACGGATTTTGGCATTTTTACCCCATATTCCCATAAGTTCTACTAAGAATTGCTGTATGGGCTTTTTTCTTCATTACTGGCTAGCTGTCTTTTGAAGCTTTTTAATGTTTCTTTAATTATTTTTATGTGTATATTTAACTGTCAAACAAACTTTGCTGACTTTTTTTTCCTTTATAGGAAGAACCATTTAACAGTCAGAAACAAAATAATACTTCTGATCCTAAAGTTGATTTTATGACAAGGGAAGAAGCTGATCATTTCTTAAGCAGGTAAATTACATTTCTTTTTTGCAATATTTTATAAAAATAGTTTAATATCTAATAATTACTGATATCTGGATTCATTTCTCATTTAGAACTTTGTACATATACAAATTTGTTATATTGATTATTTCATGCAGTTTTAAAAAACTGCAATAGCCTAGTGGTAGTGGTCGGACCTCGTGACTGGCTTTATCAATTTGTGAATTTGAGTCCTTGGGCCACTGAAGATCTGCTGTGTGGAGGGGGGCTGTTTCATGTTAAATCTGATGAGGCTCAAAGTCCTTACATCCTCAAAAAGTACTGTAGAGATGTTCTTATATTTGGATAAGATTTTTCAGAGAGGTTAAGGGAATTATTGGCACACAATCTTGATATAAAAGGTGCTTTTTATATACAATGCATGGTGGCCTTGCTTTCTCAACCTCCTTAAGAAAGCGAAACTTTCAATAAATATTTTTCTGCTTTTTGCTGACTTTTTAAATGATAGAATAGCCTAAATGCAACTGTTTTCGATTTCTGCAATCTGTTGTCTTGAAAGGACTTGCTCTTAAGGTGTTTCTGGACCCATTTCTTCTAATATCATTATCAATTATCTCCTTTCAAAAATTAAAAATTTTGCCTAATGCAACATCATAGCTTTTATTGATATCTTTGTTTCCATGTTAAGGACTTTCCTGCATGCACAGGAAACTTTGAATATGCCATCCAATATATTTATCAGGCATAATTTACACGATTGAAAACTATTTATTATAAAATTAAATGAATTTATACCAGAAAGTGTGTGATATGTTTTTGAACACAAGACTTTTTGGTTTATTTGAAATTTTTTTTTGCATTGTTGTTATAGGTTAAGTTATTTTACAATTTGTATTGTTTGTTAAATTTTACAGGCCTCAAGATGGAAGTAATGAAAAACATTCTT
Source organism: Trichonephila clavata (assembly GCA_019973975.1). Taxonomy (NCBI): domain Eukaryota; kingdom Metazoa; phylum Arthropoda; class Arachnida; order Araneae; family Nephilidae; genus Trichonephila; species Trichonephila clavata. The sequence goes on from BMAO01007189.1 coordinate 33,338, forward strand.
TGCAAAATTTAATTGGAAATGCACATGTGATTGACAGCGATCAATCTGAGACCTGGTCGGTTCCTAATTCTGTAACTGGTGAAACAGATGATGATGATCTTGGTAGTGATGATTATACACAAATAATATCATTCCCAGCAGGGACAAATGTTCTTTATGAAGATATTAATTATCATATTTTACCTGATGGCCATTTTATAACTGAATTACCTGGACTGGATGAAGAGAGTGATGATGAAGATATATTTTGTCCTGTTCCACCTAAAAAGAAAACTAAAGTTCGCTTTAATAATGATCCTATTAAAGTAAGTGTAAGATAAAATACATACTTTTGAGAGGTAATTCTCAAGTTTTATACCCTTTAAATATTTTTAAAACTGATAATTGACTTTTTTGCAAATAATTTTGTGATAAAAAGTAAGCAAATAATTTTAAGTAAATAATTTTTTCCTGTTAGTTTATTTTTTCATTACTGGAATTAATGAAATACTCCCAAAAATATTTTTTACCTACCATTTTATTAAAAAAAATGCTGAATTTTTGATTGTATTATGAAACATTTATTATTATCCCCTCAAAGGAGATCTATGTAAATTTAATGATTTCATGGAATCTGATTTGATAAAGCTATTTATAAAATTTTTTAGAATTAGAATGTCAAATAAAAGAAGTCTGGGTGGTTATGTAACAGTTATACAAGAAAATAACTAAAATTTAAGGAATCATTTTATAATTTTGTTGAGACTTGCAAGTTGATTCATAAATAAATAAATAATAGTACTTTTATTAAAAAGAACTCTTATAAAAAAGGGATTTACTCTTTTCTTGTAGACCTTTCATTTGTTGCAATTTAAGTTACATTAAATTAGGTATGATTTTTCTTCCAATAATACAAATGCAGAATTCTACGACTAATGGAACGTCATTTTCTTAGTTTTGTTCCACCTATATAAAAAAAAGAATCTCCCAGAAGATGTTGCAATGCATGTTGTGTTAAAAAGGATAGCAAAGGGAAAAGAAAAGTCATTACGTGTGTAATAATTGCAATGTTGGGCATGTGCTGCACCTTATTTCCAAATATATCGGATAAAAAAAAATTAAATAAATTTTTTAAAAATAAATGTTATCATAATTATTTCTGTTAAAAAAGTATAAATAAATATTTTTACTGATAAAAATACGTTTTCTTTCCAAACAGCAATTTGTTAAAGAAAGATAATAAAAGTCAATGTATAGGCAATATTGCAATATTCGACTTTTATCTCAATGTGGATCAAAATTAAAATAAAATTTTTGATTTTGTATTTTAAATTTTTTGTTTTAAACAAGGTTCTAAAACATATTTTCTTAAATTAAGAAAAGGTTGATTTCTTTTTGCTAGTTCTTATTGAAATAAGGTGCGTTAAGTGGTTAAAAGTATTTTCAAGGATACTTTGCATGAAAGTCGTTCAAGTCTTATGACAAAGATAAAAAAACAAGTAATTTTAGGTGTATTTCTTTTATTTTCAACATAGTCTCCTTTTAGAGAGAGCTTTATACACTTTTCCAAACGTACATCCAACTTTTTGATGACATAAAAAAAGATTTTGGAAGGTTGCTCAAAAAAGAATCCTTCCTGTCTGATTAGGCGATGGCATCTTCATTCATTGTGAACCATTGTCCTTGGGGCCATATTTTTAAATTTAGAAGTAAAAAAAACAATGGGGTCCAAAATCGGTAAGTACGGTGGATGTTGTAATAATTCGAAATTTAATTTCAGGATTTGGGCCATTGAAATTGAGCATGTGTGTTGGCTTGATAGTAGAGGATCTTTTTCAAATGAAGACTTTTTTTTGGTGTTTTCAGCTCTACCGATGCTATAACGACTCATAATACTCCCAGTTATTATTCTTTGTTTTTCCCCCGAAGTGATCGGTGTAGATGATTTCGCATACATCCCAAAAAACCGTGGCCCTCACTATACCTGCGGATTTCACCGTCTTTGCGTTCTTTCGAGCCCTTTCTTCTTAAAACCCACTGTTCTGTTTATTCCTTTGTTTGTGGAGTGTAGTAGTGTATCTACGTGTCGTCCACATTTATGTATCGTACCAAAAACTCTCCAGGCTTGCGACAAAAAAACGCCAAAACAGCCTCAGAGTTGACCACGCGAATGCGTGTATTTTCCACTGAGATCAAACGTGGCACCCATCTTTCCGAAATTTTTTACACTTAATTTTTCGCGCATTATTGAAAAACACTATTTTGCAATAAGCCAGGGGCCTCAACTATTTCGTGCACTTTAATTTGTCGATCACTCAAAACCATATCGTGAATTTTCTCAATTATTCCAGGAGTAGTCATTTCCACTGGACGCACTGAATGACGTTCATCTTTTGTGGATATACCTCAACATTTAAACTCATTTACCCAATTATAAACAGTTGCAAACTCAAGTCAGATGCACCTTTAATTTTATGCAACCCAACTTTGATCTCAATTGGTCTAAAGACTTTAATCATTGATTTTTCTCCATTTTCTAAATAAACACAAGCTTCATGCTTCAATTGAAAAGAAAAATTAAACCATGTGACTAAAATAAGTGAGACTTAAGCTGTCTACTGAGTCGTGAGTGATGATGGTTATTATAAACAAACCATTTTCGATACTACTGGCGCCTTCGCTTGGATTTTCTAAGAATTTATTGAACAGCTTACTTATTTTCAATTTCAAATATTTTAGCTTCAAATTTTGTTTTATCTTGTTTCACAATTATGTAGCTGGTTTGAAATTTCAGTTTTGTGTAACTCATGCATATATTGATTTTTATATTATGCAAATATTTGCTTTATAATGTATGTAACATGAAGTTATATAATGGAAGAAAGAGAAAAATTTTGCTTCTTTAAATCAAATCAAAATGTATTAAAATCTTAGATGTGATGTTGCAGTTTAAATGCATTTCAATATTGTTAGATGGAGGTTGAAAAAAAAATGAATTACATTCTTTTGAAATATTTCATAGGTATACAGTACTTTTTCTGTTGAAGATTATGATCGGCATAATGATGATGTAGATCCTGTAGCTGCATCAGCCGAATATGAGTTGGAAAAACGTATTGAAAAAATGGACGTATTTCCAGTGGAATTATTAAAAGGTAATGTGTATTCTTTGGATATAAATGATGGTACTCAAGGGGCACATTTATGAAGATTTGTGGTTCTAAAGTGTATTATAATTTTATATTAAGTATTTGACTGAAAAATTGTTTCAAAATGTAGTTGAGCATATTAATGAGAGTACTGTATTATGCTGCCTTTGCAATACATGTTATTAGCATTATTTTGAGAATTCCCTTTTACTTAATTAAAAATTAGTAACCTGTTGGCAGTTTTTTAGGATATATGTATACATTTAAATTTTGAAGTGTGTAGTTAAAATTAAACTATATGTAATTTAAAAAAAAACACATTAGAAAGTAAAACTAGTTAATTGTCAGCAAATTGTATTTTTAAAGAATCATTTAAACATTTAAAAAAAATGGAGAATTGTTTGCTTTTGTATTATTTTTTTAGTTTCATTTATGTATAGCATTATTTGGTATGCAATCAATAGTTGTTACTTACTTTATTTGTTGTCTATTTAAGCCTTATTAACCAAAATTAAGGTATATTTCAGCTTCAAGCTGTGTGGTGTCAATTTATCTCTTGGAATTCCTTATTTAGACCCTCTGTTGGAGTTAATTCATTTAATAGAATTACACTGGTGCCCAAAAGTTAAGTATAAATCGTAAAATGCGAAAAAAATGGAGTAAATATTTGTAAAATTATTCCAGATATCTTGCGGATATTAATTGGGTGAAGAAGAAACATTGGGTTTATGCAAAACTTTTCAGTCGACTACGTCCTGCGCGAAACACCAGCGCATGTCAGAACGTGGAGGAACCGATTCATGCAGCATAGGCAGTTCAGACAAGTTTCGTGCAACTGGTGTGCAAAGGAACGTTGTTAACCATCAAACAAGGTGAATGATGGCACAAAGACGCCAATTGGACATGTTTACGAAAGGAAAAATCATTGGAATGCTGGAATCCTCACAATCACAAACCAAAGTGTCTCGAATTCTGAATGTGGACCAGTCTGTGATCTCAAGACTGTGGCTGAGGTTTCAAAGAACGGGAGATGTTACCCGACAACCAGTATCAGGTCGACCAAGAGTCACAACCCCTCGCCAGGACCGATATCTGGTAATAAGTGCGCAATGTCAGAGGGGCAGTACTGCCAGAGCACTGGGTTCAGCACTCACAGTCGCCACAGTAATATGAATTTCAAGACAAACTGTTTACAGGAGACTCGATCATGCTGGCCTGTATGCCAGAAGACTAGCAGTTTGCATTCCCCTCAGGTCTGCGCATAAACACGCTCGTTTGAACTGGAGTTTGAAACATCAACATTTGAGCGTGGGAGAGTGGGCCAATGTGATGTTCAGTGTCGAGTCCCGGTTTAGTCTGAGTAGTGATTCTCGGCGGGTAACGATATGGAGAGAACATGGAACACGTTTTGAACCAAGAAACATAACGGAAAGACATCATTTTCCATCAAGGGGAGTAATGGTATGGGCAGGCATCATGATGGACGGCCACACAGACCCCCATTTCATTGACACGGGGTCTGTGACTGCTGAAAGATACAGAGACCAAGCTTTTGAGCCGTATGTTCGTTTGTCTCAAGGTGCTGTCAGTCCTGACTTCATATTCATTAATGATAATGCGCCATGTCATCGAGCGGTGCTGATTGATAACTTCCTTGAAACGGAAAACATCCAGCGCATGTCGTGGCCTGCGAACTCCCCTGATTTAAATCCTATCGAGCATGTATGGATATGCTCGGGAGACAAATTGCAGCCCTTTCGCTCCCGCCACGCTCCGTTACAGAACTGAAGAGAGCTCTCCAAGAAGCTTAGAACCATTTGAGCCCACAACTCATTCATCATCTCATAGCAAGTATGGTAAATCGCTGTGCAGCGTGCCTGGCTGTCAGAGGTGACCACACGCCTTATTAAACTGCAGCTTCAGTATTTTATTTAATGTTTTCTTTCATTTTTTCTTTAAAGTGTGAATCCTTGCTATGCTCAGTTTTCTTTCAAACTGCTACTTTGGATAATAAAATTAATTATTATTCTTTTGATTTTTTTTCCATATTTTTTAACCATTTTACACTCGCATATCATGTTTCCCGCCATTCTGATTTACAGTTCCTTCTTTATTCACTAATTATCAATTATGCTTAACTTTTGGGCACCAGTGTATATCAGAGCATTGTTAATTAGATTGAATTTTCCAGTCTAAGTTTGAAGTTACTTTGTGGAGGCTTTAGGTAAACTTTAGAATCTGATGTATAGGTGGAGGTCGTATCAAGAAGGAAAAGTCAAATTTAAGAAGTTAAATCTCATGATATATATCAATAGTGGAAGTTTAATTTACAGATACTTCTGATGAATTATGATGTCTACTTATTTTTCAATGGATTGGAACCCATTTCTCAAGATAAAAAGTTTTTAAAATCTGGAAAGAAATACTCTATGTAAAACTTTGTCTGTTTGATGGAAGATAAATTGGTGACCTTTTTCGTGGACTCAGCAGTTGCTAGGGTCATATATGATTAAATATATTTTCAATCCTCAAAAGCCCAGAAATGATTTCATGAACTTTTTTTTTGCAGAAAAACAGTTTAATTTGTTAAACAAGTTTTTCAATTGCAGATAGATTTGGAAATAATTGAAAAAATTCAAACTGATGATCTTATCAATTGTTCTATAGTTTCCAAAAAATTTTATGTTGTCATCCAACCATAATATAAGAGGCTAAGGAATTTATATTGGATAATTTGGGTAAAGTTCTATTTGCAAAATTTCATTTATTGCTGTGTAAATACTCCAAAGAACCTGATTTAAGAATATTCATTTCCAAAAGTAAAAATTGGGTTTTTTATCAATGTGTGTCAAACCAGAATTTCTTAAAATGAGGGCTTGTAGACTGTGAAAGCTTGTTTTCCCCACTACAAAAATATTTTTGAAAGAAAGTATGGTATTTATTGCATTGAGGTTCTCCTTGCTATAAATTTTATCTACTATCACATCAACAGTCGAATTTGTCCCTGATAGTGACAGATCCCATTCTTTCTGATTGAGTCAATGATTTATATTATTCATTCCTTTCTTACACAAACCTTTGGAGTAAACCAATCTAACCCTTTCATTTATGTGTACATACATGTTTATACATTTAAAAATGCTGAAAACAGGCCCTTTGTTAAAAGTGCACCTTGTTTTTTGGTGCAAAAGAGTATATCACTGCAGCTTATTTAAAATTATCTTCATGGTTTTATCTTAAAATTTTTAATTTACAATAATTAAAGTTAAATAGTTGTAAGTTAGTAATTATAACTAATGAAATCAGAATAACAATGGTATCACAACTATATGTCAACTATTTAAAAAAAAATTGGATGAGACAATATATTCAGCTCTTGGAATGAAAAAACAGTATTGGATTGCAGTGGTTTTACTATTTTGTAAAGTTTAAATTTAATATCATTTTCACTACTCATTATGTGTATGACTTACAGGATGTGCATTAGTTGTTACTATTGATTCTTTTCACCCAAATTTGATCATAAATAAACACTGGAGTTAGTAAAAGGGTGAACAATAATTTCTTCTTTAATCAGGAGATTGATTTTACATTGTAAGAATTATGATAATAATTAGATTTTTCAAGAAATGTTCCATTCTTCCATGTAATTTATGCTTTCCTCTTGTGCTGCTTTATCTCTCTTTTTTTTAATTAGGTCCCGAAGGTTTGGGATTAAGCATTATTGGAATGGGTGTTGGTGCAGATGCAGGCTTGGAAAAATTAGGAATTTTTGTAAAATCTATTACAGTTTCTGGAGCAGCTCATAAAGATGGAAGGTATGTATAATTTTATCTTAAACATTGTTTGGAGAATTACATATTTTAGTACAGTTCTGGAATACAATTATATAATGTAGTTGAACTAGATGAGGATGCTCTGTTTAAATCATTTCTTTGAAAATTAAATGAAAATTGTTTAAAAATAATTTTTCTTGATTACAAGTTTTAATTCTAATTTTTCCCCTCATCCCCCCAAAGGATTGCCGTTAATGATCAGATCATTGAAGTGGATCAAAAGTCTTTAGTTGGTGTCACACAAGCTTATGCAGCTTCTGTTCTTAGGAACACTTCTGGCTTAGTCAGGTTTGTAGTTTTGTATTTATGTGTATACAAAAGGGATACTTTGTAAAAAATAATTTACTTTAATGTATAGTTGCCATAATAGAAAGGCCAAGAAATAATTAAAAGAAATACTAAAAAAGAAAAGAAAATCTCAAATAACATTTTATTTACAAATGTGGGAAAAACGATGCTGAAAACCCTTTTGCCAGCAAGAGAAATAATAATGAACAATTTTAGTGCTTTCTGAAAAGTAAAATATATATTTCAAATTCCTACTTAGTTGTAAAGCAAATGTTTATGATCTTAAAATTTTTTATGAGATATGTGTGCTTTTTTAATTTTTCTATTAAGTAAAACTACCCACAGTTTCTCACCTAAGCATTACATTTCCAACTCATCAGATATATACATATGTGACCTTGCACTTATTTTTTTGCTTGTAATAAAATTATTCTTTAGAAGTTTTGTTAAATAGTAGACACAATTTGTAAGGTTTTACTGTTTGATTTTCATTTGTTGATTATGTTGAAGCAATGCTTGATGTACAAATGTATTTAGGTTGATGATGAAATGAAGCACATATAGTAATGAGAGATTAATTTTTCTACTGAATTCACTACCAAATCAACTTCTTTTCAAACTTTGATCTTATTCTTTAGTTTCATGCATTTGAATTCAATCAATTTTACTAATTTTAATGCTAAATAAACAATACATTATGAAAGGAAGCTTATGAAATAAAATGTTTAGGTATACTACTCTTAAATTTTTGCATCTACAGTTATTTAAACGAATTATAATTTATCCGTGAAAAACATTTTTCGGAAGCAAAACAAATACTTTTTAAAGCAAAGTTGTTTTAAGTTCAAGAATGAAACTATTGAATAAACCATACGTTAATGCGGACAAACTTAAAAAAAGGGGGAAATATACAAATATATAGGACAATACTTTGCACATATAAATATTACAATTAGATAAGAGAATTTCCAAAGAAACAAAACAGTATCTAGTTTAAAAAAAGAAAATGATCTAAAGCTTTACACCAATTCATTAATGTTTTTTTTTATAAAGGTGGTATGCGCAATTCTACCATAATTTACTAATGAAAGTAATTGTGTGGCTCGAGTAAATTTCAGATAATTGACTGTGTTTGCTTTCAGCAGTGAAAAATTAAATGTGAAGGTGGATTTTAAAATAGTAATTTTGCTGTGGCTTAAGAAAAGACAACATTAATAAAAAATATATATATACTCTTATTCTAAAATTTTTTTTAAGTCACATTTATATGAGTTGCTTCTTTACCAAGAAATGTTATCAACAAAATATTTCATGAGACTAATGTATTTTTTAGCTAGTTAGTGAGCTAGCAGAGCACCAAATGGTACCATGGAGATTAAGTTTATATTATGAGTGACCAAATTTATGTAAACAGGAAAGATGATCAATTTATTCCGTTCGAAGCTATGAATTATCTTTTTGATTCTATTTTGAAAATTAGGGTTTGTGTTAAATCTAACAACACCTGAAATTGAGCAAAGTCTTCAGTATATCAGTAATTGTCCATTTTACCACTTTTATTCCAGAAATGACATCTAATCAGAAAATAGCATTGGTTTTTTTTAATGATTTTTTTTTAATAAATTTTATTGTAAATTAGCTCCAATAATAATTCTGAATCAGGAGAATTTAGTATATTTGTTGCAACACATCATGAATCTAATAATTGCACAATAATTAGAATTAAATAAGTAATGAAATATTTATTTTGAGTGTATTTCAAATAGTAATACAATATTACAATTAGTTCACATAGTAACATTCACAATTCAAATAGTAATACTATATTATATTAATAGGAAAACAATCGAGTGTAATACAATATTTTAACCTTTAGAACTCGGCATTAATTAAGGCAAAATTTCCCTTCCATTTGTCGCTTTTGCGTCTGAGCTGGAAATTTCTTTCCGCCATTTAAAGGTCGCTTGACCATTTTGGCCGTAGGTGGTATTGTTTAAGTTTCCACTTTACAAAGGCATGAGGGAAGGGTTGCCAATTTTTAGTCAGCGATCTTTCATGAGTAAGGAAAATCCCAATATTTAGCGCATTATTACATCAAAATAGTTTTTTTTCTAAATTCTTGGTTCCCATTTATAATTGAATAGCTTGCAAAGTTTCAAATGTATATTTTTGTTATTGTTGTTGTTGCACATCTTCTTTAAGTAAATTCTGAAATTATAATAGATATTTTCTTAAGTTTGATGAACAGCATTTCAGAAGAACGAAGAAAGTAGAAGTTATATGAATGACATGTTGAACAGTAATCATCACACATGTATAAATTGATTATAACTATTACTTTTTTATTTTGTTTAATCGCAATGTCTTCAGGATTTTCTGATTGCTTAAAATAATTTACTACAAAGCAAGGTTTCATTGCTTTAGTATGAAATAATTATTATAAAGTTTAAAAAGGGGCTTTACACAATAGTTCTATGTATGGTAAATTTTTCTAAATGTCTTTAAAATCTTTGTTCACAATTTTGTAAAATATTTTGTTGTTCCAAGAAACATCAAGTAATCATTTAACGTTAAATACTAAGATATTATTAAAGTTGTGTATTACATAAATTATTTTAAAAAGTTGGCAATCATATATTACTAAAATATTTGCTCTAGAAAATGTTAATTATTTAATATTATTTAAATACACCAAATATTTAATTCATGGCTCCTATTATCAGAGCTTTACAACACTCTCCGAGAGAATGATAGTTCAATTATAAATTCTCAATAATTTTGATGATTGCAATTATATATATATATATATATATATTGTAAAATATATAAGTAGGTAGCCACATGTAGTAGCATAGTGTACAGCCAATTAAAGATGTTAGGATTAAGTGTACACATTCCATCTTTGGTATAATTATTGCTGCTTATATATTTAACTACAATAATGAAAATCATGTTATAAAAATATCCTACCCATGTTTTCAAAATTATTCGACAAAATTTCCAACAGAAGGAAAAGTTTTAAGAAAATAAATAGAACATTATTATATACTAAACATTTTACTTCACTCTAAAATAAAACAGTTTACATATTTAACTACAATAATGAAACTATGTAATAAAAAAAATAACTCCTCAAATTTTAAAATTGTTCGATGATATATGTAAAAATTTTAAAACCAATATTATGTAGAACATTTTTCTAAACATTTTACTTTTTGAATTAATGCCATTTTGGTGCACAAAAAATAATAAATGCATTCCAAATATTTTGTGAGCAATTTGATTTGATTTTTTAATAACATCGCTTTCTAAAACCTCAGAAATCTGACCCTCTCACTAAACTTCCACACCACACCAACGTGAGGACTTCGAACCTCGACAGATTTAACAGCCGGTTTTATGAATCTTTGATCTTGGAAAAAAAATTTATTAATTTGTTTTTAATGTTATTTTAAAATACTTTTTTTGTTCCTATGAGAAAGTAAGCAATGCTTTTGAAATATCTGTTTGTGAAAGTGAGTTCTACTTTTTGAAATTTGTGGCTCTTGAAAGAGCCTATTTTTTATTTTTTCATTTTATCTTTATAAAAAATGTATCAGTTTTAATATTTCAAATTCTGGTCTTTTGTTTTTTATTGGTTTATGTGTTAAGAGATTTTTAAGTAAATTCTGTGATAATCTTCGAAGCAGTTCTGGTCAATACAAAGAGCCACACTGCCTGCCTTACAGATTACAGTGGTTCTTTTTTGTATATTTTTTTCACACAATAAGCACACCTTTTCTTTTTGTAAATGGCGAATGAGAAAATGTATTATCATTTGTCTTAACTTTTTTTATACAGAAGGCTCTGCATTTTTGATTTATTTTTCCTATTAGAGATGTAATTAAATTCATTCTAAATTCTTTTAAATTGAATTTTGACGAAGTTTGGCATGATTTAAGTAATAGAAAAGCATTCAGAACAGCAATATCGATGAGGCTAAAGAATAATTTTGTCCTCCATTTTCTAGTTTGTCTAGCAAATGTGTAGGTGGATGCCATGCGGTCTCCTAAATCAACATATCCTATATGCTTGTTGTAATCTGCCACAATTTTTGGGCTTAGTTGTTGTTAATTTGTCTTTTTCGCATTTGCAAACGTCACCATCAATTTTTTAAAAAAATCTTTTTCGTTCATCAATGATAAATTCGTTTCGGGGGCTGTGCATATTGGTCAGCATATATACCTGCCTTTTATCTTTTAAAAACAGTGCTGTCATTCCATTACAAAATTTCACAGCAAGATTGCCTTGTTTCATTTTACAAGGAGCCAGATTCTTTGGAAAATGTTTTCTGTTAAATCGTACAGTTCCACAGGAGTTAATCTTTTTTTCTTATTAAAGGTCTCGAAAAAGTTCCGGCAAAGAAAAGAAATTATTCATAAATACTTTATGACCTTTACCTTTTATGCTATCTGTCATTGTATGTACAACATTATAGGAAGCAGATGTTGAAAGGTTTTCTTTTTTATCTTTACCTAGATATACTCTCATATCATAAGTATAGCCAGTGGCCTCTGCTATTTTGTACATTTTCAAACCCCACTGTTTGCGATTTTTTGGAATGTATTGTTTGAATAATACTCTTCCTTTAAATTTAATGATAACTTCATCGAAAGATAAATTTTCTGTGGGATCGTAACTTCTTTAAATGTTCTGTTAAAACAATCAAAAATGTTTCGTATTTTCCACAATCTGTCATAAGTTGGAGAATCTCTGCTTTTTTTTATACTATTACTAGCTGACCCGGCCGGGCGTTGCACGGGTTAATTTCCTCCTTTATTTCTGACGCCAGCACTTCTGTGTGGGTGTGACACATACGATGTGAGTGCATGGGCCCGCGAGTGCGTATCATGGCTTTCTCGTTTAACATTTTCCCTTCTCTTGACAATATCAGCACTTCCAATATTATTTTTCGAAATTACTTTGACTTTGTTTCTTTCCTCTCCGCTTACCCCGGGGTTGCACGGGCTTTTACCGAGTGAATAACTTCATCCCCATGGGAATTTCCTGTTTCCCTTAGGACGATAGCACTTATGTGTATGCGTGTAATGTGAGTGATTTCTTTAACTATGTCATAAAAACTCCCTTTTTCGAAATTTGTTCTTAAGTTGGTGTGATAATTAGGAGAGATGGGTGAAAGCTCAGGTGTCGTCCTCATCACTTGACCGTGGCTTAAAATTTCGAAGTCCTTCGCCAAAAACTCTCGAATAGGTGAACAGTGCGAATTTATAAATCACTCACCCACTTTCCAATTCTTTCGTTGCAGTTTTTTAGTCCTCGGAAACGAAAATGTAGCCTTTTTAAAAATAGTTGTATGTTGAAAAAAGACAGAAAAGTAGAAATTTTTCAAATTACAAAATTTCACCACTATTTTAAATATTGCAGTAAAATTGTGAGGATTTTTTGAAATGTTCGACACATGGGAATAAAGTTTCATGCAATTATCTTTTTTAAAGAAGAAATCATTATACGGTTGATTTAAGTATTTTGAGTGTTTTATTAAAATTTGTTCAAAAAAGTTTTTGGCTTTTTATTTTTTAAATCACTGATTTGATACAGATAAATATTTTAAATGAATCTCAGAAATGTATTGAATACATTCTTTCATCTTAATCTGACATTAATAATGATTTAATTTTGAAAATTATATAAAGAGAAAATGATGAAAATTGAAGCAAAAATAACTTTTTCACTCGCATTTTTTTTACTCTTCAAATTTGCTGATTTTTGCATGTTTAAATCAGAGCTTTTTGGTGTAACCCTTGAGTTAGATGTGAAGTTTCAGGTGAAACAGTTGAAAGCTATGTGGCGCGAAACCATTTTTCGACGCCAAAGCTTGGCAAACTGTAAAATCGCGTATTTTTTTATTAAAGTTTTTATTTTTAGGGCTTAATTTTTAAGTTAATGCTTTCAAACTTCACACATTAATTTCGAAAACGAAGGACTTTTAAATAAAAAATGTACAAAAAATACTGTTTAGATTGTTTCTTGCAATAACGTTATTTTACTAAAATCACAATTTTTTTTTTAAAATCCGTAATTTTTAAGTAATTGTTTCAATCTTCGCACAGAAGTTTGATAACATTTTTCTACAAACGCAACAAAAGTTTCGTATGATAATCTTAATAAATAACGAAGTTATTCAATGTTAAGTTAAAAATTTCGACAATTTTTCGAAAAATCTTAAAAAAAAGTTTTGGGCATTTTATTTTTTAAATGATTGGTTCTAAAAGAAAAAGGCTTGAAGTTATTTAGTGTAGAATATCGTTTTCATAACACGAAAATAAATTCATACGCAACGATTTCGAAATAATTTTCATAAAAACGCATCAATCTTAACTATTTTTTAAAAAAATCTTAAAAAATAGAAAATATTATTATTTTGCAAAAAAAAATTATACTGTATCGTGGCGAAAGAAATGATCTTTCCGATTCTGTAATTATTTTTTGTCTGATTTAAAAAACAAAAATCGGATGGCTGTTTAAATAACGTCGAGAATACCGAAAAATTTCACCCTCTGTTCATTCACGACGCTAGGCGGGAAAATAACGCGCAGTGTTAAGACAATTAAGCGTTTTAAGGTTTTTAATTAATATCTTTTTAACTAATTACAATATCGGAATGAAAAATAGTTTACGTCCTATTCTCAGACCTACTGAATATACGCACAAAATTTCATAAGAATCGGCCTCACTGTTTCGGAGGAGTTTGGTTACAAACACTGTGACACGAGAATTTTATATATTAGATTGGAAAAGTCTAAAAATTTTAAAATCACTGAGAAACGATCGCGGGCCATTGCTTCTCTGAAAAATGGAGTTTCCATCAGATTATTAGTTGTCCAATAATCCTGTATGCTATCTTTTTCGATGTGTCCCATCAGTAAAATTAAACCAAGAAATTTTAAAATTTCATTTTTATTGATTGGTTTCCATGAAGTTCCATGATTTCTTTTGTCAGATGTTTCTCCATGAAGATTAAGTACATCAAATGCATACTTATTAGTTTCTTCAACCAGAACTGATAAAATTTCATCTGTGAACATCAATTTAAAAAAATCATTTTGTTTTAAAATTGCTAGCATCAACTTTCAATCCAACTTTACTATAAAATGGCAATACATTTATCGCTTCCGAGCCTTCTACCTCTTTCCATGAGAATAAGCTTTCAACTTTCTCATCAAAATTAGCTGATACATCTATATCAACATCATTATTTTCGAAAATACTATTTCCGAATTCATCTTCATACTCCGAATCACTATCATCAAAATTTTCTTCATCAAATTTCTCAATCTCAATTTGTGTTAGAAATTTTTGGGGCATTCTAAGAAATAGAAGTAACAGCAAGAGAAAAAAAAAATCTGTTGCTCACAGACAAGGTAAAGTCATCAAATGAAGTATGTTTAAAAAAAAAAGAAGCCGAAACTTGTTCCTAAACGTCGCCAATGGTAAGGAATGCGCAAAATGTCGGCGAAAAATAACCACACCCAATTATGGACATTAAAAGCAAAGTCATAAAAAAGAGCCAGGGAAAATCGTAGAAGGGTGTGCTAGAAAAAAGGGGGGAAAGAACTGTCTCTTGAACCTTGATACGACGTCTGTACCACCACTGATGGGAGTGCCAAAAAATTTTCGGTACGACGTGTGTACCGCCGATTTTAAAATGTTAATGTGTACAATATTTCAATGTAGAATATTCTAAATGAAAAATAAAACTTCTGAAAATTATCTGTAATGCACCTTTTGAAAAGAGAAACTGCCTGATCTTTTATTTTTGGGGGAAATACAAAGGAAAATTTAGTGAAGCATTTTAATTGTTCTGTAAATCACACAATAGTAGCCATTCTAAAAAAAAAAATATTAGATTTATTTAAAAAATTGTTTAAACAGTTCAACAGAGTTGTTATAGTTTTAGTTTATTCATGTCTATATATATATTATATTCTTTATTAATTTCATGGAATATTTTGTATTAAAATTGAGGTATAAATTGATTATGTAAATATAATGAAATATTCTATAAATGTAGTCTTTATTTTGATTATATTAGGGAAAATTTCTTTTTATATTGTAAAAGTTCATGGTTGATAATTGATCAATTTCAACTTGAAGATATAATTTTTAAAGAATTTTACTTGGCAGTGGGAAACTTTTTAATTTCTAGAGTGCTCATTTTACTAATCGTTGACACGTGTGAAATTAATTAAAATGTACTTTAACAAATAGTTCGCTCTTAAACTGATTCTATGATTAAAATAGCTGATTCTGTAAAAAGAATTTAATTAAGGAGTTAATTGGTGCTGATGATGAAGCTTATAAGAAACTTCCTAAACTTCTAGGAGAATTTACTTGAACACTTAAAAGTATTATTGGGCACCCTCAATGGACCTCATGAACATCTGATAGTATCACCAACAAGTGCTGCATAAAGAGAGAACAGAATTCTGTTCTGAAGTACAGGAATTGCATTTTACGCAGTTTCTTTCACAAGCAACTTCAATATGTCTTGAGGAATACAAGTGCCATTTGAGCATTTTTCTAAATTTGGCTGATGAAGAATTGTCTATAAAGAATGCAAATTATCCTTCTGCAAAATTAGTGATAGTGTCAGATGTAAATTAGTAACAGTAATGTGGATCTCTAATCAATAACTATTGAAAGGAGCTATTGTCCAAGGGCACCAGTTGCACCAGCCTCATTTGCAGCAATATAACTGATGACAGAAAGATGTGCCTATGATTGAGATGGAATACTTTGTCAAGAGCCATACCATGTAAGGAACATACAAAACAATCTGTTGATCAGCAATCATTGTCTGCACATATCATTTGGCATCATTTGCAGAGCAATGGAATGTCTGCAAGCCGTCAATTGCTTCTATTATCTTTGCCCAAAAACTACAGGCATTTACATGTGCAACATTATATGTAGAATGATGAACATGAACAACTGAATGGCAAAATGTTGTCTTCACATATGGAACATGCTTCTTCCTGCAATACCATGATAGTAGTATGAGAGTCAGGAGGAACAATGGACACAGGTTGGTGTTGACTGTATCCTTACGTTTCATTATATTGCTACTGTACTTCGTGTAACAGTATGGGTTTGGTATTGGATTCCTCTCACATACCCTTGTACTCATTGCTAATGTATTGTTAAGTTAGCATATCTCTGAAGCTGTGAGTCTATTGCAGAATTACTACAGATTTCAGAGTTTGCCTGTGGCCGTATTCCAACAATATGGCACCACACATGGTGTTTAATGTGCAAGACTTTTTTTGCCCATTAGTTTGCATTCTCCCCTTGATCTTGTTCTATTGAATATGTCTGGTTGAAGAATGGACAATGACTGCTTTGGCATACACTACTTGTTGCTACACTGAATCAGCTTCAAATACTTGAAGATTTACAAAGCCAAGATGCATGTACTTAAAATTGGATTTATTGTCTTTCTCATCTTGCAGAAGGCTGCATTTTCAATAATTTCACCATTGTAATTGTGTACTTTATCTTTATTGAATTAGGCTAGGATATTTCTTTTGGCTCTTGGTGTTATATTTTGGATAACCAGCGAAAAATATTTTTTGAAACTTTAAAAAAAGTTTAATGTTATCTGTAGCAACTTTTCTTTAAAAAATTTACTCTATTTTTCTTTATACTTATTATACATGACTGAAGTTTAAAATATTCATGTATAGTTACATGATCAATGTTGAATTTTGATTTCAATAATAAAAAATAGCATGTTCACACCAAATAATAGAAACCACTAACTGTAAAATTTATGCACTTAACTAAATTATAAAACAAATACATAACTGATATGATTTTGTAGATTAAAATAATTTTTAGAAGTTAATTAACTAAAGTTTAATTAAAAATAATTAATTGTATGTATTTTAATTTTTATTTTGATTTGTTGAAAAATTACTAAGTATGTAATTTAGTTTTCATTTTCATACGCGCTAAGTCAAAAATGGTTTTGAACACTAATTAAGCATCTTTTTGATCAGTGTGATATGTAAATATATTGTTTTCAGATTTTACCAGAGTTATATTGAACAATGAAAAAAATGAAATGAATACAAATAAAGCAAAAAGCACAATATTAAGTTCTATGAACTAGTAAAAAATAAAATTGCAAGCTATAGTGTATTGGTGCAAGCTTTTGAAATTGGTGAAGACTTAGCTTTAAGTTAGTAAAATTTTAAGATTAAAAACAATATTTATTTGTCAATTTTTTATAGATTTTTGATTGGACGAGAAAATAATTCAGAAAATAGTGAAATTGCTCAGTTAATTTCACAATCAATTCAAGCTGATAAAGAACATCAAAAGGCTTGTGGATATCAGGTAAAAAAAAAAAAATGCTTATTTATAATGCTGGTGAATGAAATTTGAAAACATGTCATTTTTGTGTGTGTGAATTATGAATTGAAATATTGTAACTCTACTAAAACCAAATTTTGAAACTTTTTTTGGCAGGAGGAAAACTGAAAATAGAATTAAGCTGTACTATTTAAATTTTTGTAAACTTATTTTGTATTAAAGATTCTAATGTTTTTTAAAAATCCAGCTTTAAAATTTTAAAAATTGTAGCTCTAAAAGGTTTATTTTTAATTTTGTTGAAATTCTGATAGCAGCCCTTTTATTGAGATGCTACAAAATAGATCTCTTTATATTTCATCTGAGTATAGCCCTTGTGTTGTTTCTGAGTGTGACATTAACTGTTTAATTTTGTTGCTACCTTAAGTCATAGTTATAAATGATCAATTTTCTATTTCATGTTCGACTACAGTTACAAGATCAAGGGCTTTGGCAAGTGAATTACTATTAAATAATTCAAACATATATATCACCTTAAGTCGATATTATTAATTCTTTAATATTGTCGTAGAATTAAAATTGGAAAAAAAACAACTGAATTTGGCTGGGTCAGTTGACTTTTGTTAATGAGCATATTTCATGAAAATGGAGGGGGGGGGGATGTTTAATATACATTTGTATGAAATTGAGTGAAAAATACAATCTGTAGAATGTTGAGATTTATTATGGTAGTATATAGGAGGCTGCAACTTGAATTGAAATAAAATTAAGAACCAAAAGTTTAATTTATGTTGCTATTATTTTAAATAATGAATAATTATTTAAAATAATTAAATTAATATATTAAATAATTTAAATAATAAATCCACACTCTTTGATCATTTTCAAGATTGAAAGCAGACAATAGACAGTTGGAAAAAGGATTTCAAAATTTGAAATCCTACAGGTTTTTCCTTTTTGTATTGTTTCATGATTATCTTAGAAATTATGAATTTATCGTAGTGTGCCAATTTTTTTCTGTAAAGCTTTGTCTTTTACGATAATTAAAAAAAAACTTTTTTTAGAGAGATGAAGACCAAAGTGGTGATAGTTCTCACTTATCTCAAGGCTCTACCCCAGAAGAAGGTGAAGATGCTCCAACTGTTGAAGTTTTCGATCTTACAAGTGGAAGTAGTGGTTCACTTTCTCCAGACACAGATGTTGAGACTCTGCGTACAAAATTAAAAGAGGTACAATATTTAAAATTGATATTTAGTTCATTTTTATTCAGTTGTCCCATTTTTTTTATCAGTACATGAGCTTTAAGAAAAAAGATTTGTATAAAATTAAAATTATCTAATTCTTTGCAGATTAATGCATATTTTTTTTAAAAAAAGGATCCAAAAGGAGGTCAAAAATTATTCAGTGGAATGTCACATATGAGTAATTCACATGATGAGCTAAATAAATTATGAAAAAATGATTGGCTTAATGGTTAGACATTAAGTAGGGAAGAGTTACCAGGCACTCAAACCCAAGCCTCATGATGATATTCAATCCTTTTCACTCACCTTTAAACTAGGAGTCAATGAGACAGTTTGAAACAAAAAGGAGACTAGGGGGAAAGAACAAGTGGGAAATTTACTAGGATTACTTGACAACCAGCTATGTTTATAAGAGTGCCAAGGTGGTTTCAAAGGAAGGGACAATTTAATTGTTGTATAAGAGCTCTTATATCTTCCTTTGTTGTGGGTAGAGATAGTTTGAGCATGAATGATGGGTTATAAGAATGTCTGTGTATTGATAATGGGTTCAAGAGACTTGAATAAAAAAAAAAATTATTGGTTTGATTTTCAAATCTGAGTGGATGA
Organism: Trichonephila clavata; assembly: GCA_019973975.1. NCBI lineage: Eukaryota > Metazoa > Arthropoda > Arachnida > Araneae > Nephilidae > Trichonephila > Trichonephila clavata. The sequence continues at coordinate 52,811 of BMAO01007189.1, forward strand.
CTTTTTCCCCCTATTATGTAATAATGCAATTGAGGTGATTCTGGTGGCTTCTTCTTATTTTGAGGTTTCAATCTTTTGGTGGCTGGCTACTGCAAGATCCCAGAGAGGTATTGCATAATGATTGAGAAGAGGGGAAATTCCAAATTGGGCTCATACTACATCTGTCTGTGTTTAGCACTTATTTTGCTGATTTCTTAGTGTTGCTTCTGATCACACATTTTTCCAAGCTTGTTGTTGTCATATTGTGAGGAGTTTAAAATGCCAAAATGTCACCAAGGAAAAAGTGGCTAACATGGAAGAAAAATAACTGTATAAAAGAATCATGAAATAATTGATAAGTGAGGATGGTGCGAGTGTGGCTGATCTAGACTGCACATATAATTAATCTTCATCAATAGTGTATTTGGCACCCTTGACACAGTCTGCAACAATTACTTGTGTGGCTTGCCAGCTAATATAACGGTACAACAATTTCTTGTCTGCCGTTCCACCAACCCTCCAGTTTTTGTTTCTCTCATGCATCTGAGAATTAACATTGCAAGTGAAAGAAAAAACAAGCGGAAGATATAGTTAATAGCCGCTTAGCTGGGAGGCCATCAGGAGCACAACAGCTTGCTTCATGTAGAGAATCAGAGTTTGTCTTAATTTGAGTTATTAAAATGAAGGAAAAACTTTATTTATGTTAGATTTTGTAAAGAAATAAGAAATGTGTTAAAGGGTTATTACAAAGTTGAATTTGCTTGCACTCTTAGAAAAAATTATGGAAGAAGTCTCAATCCTAGTTAAAGTTTTGAGCTAAAAAACTTATGAATAAAATCTAGTGAGTTTGTAAATGATATGGATTTTGTTACTGGAATTTCTAACTAGCAGGGTTGCCCAGAGAAATAAATAAGGCATTAAATTTTATCCAGCAACAAATCAATAATGAACATTTCTGAATATCAGGTGAAAAATTGCATTTAAATTCCACATACGATCATGGAATCATTGAAATCGTCGCCAATTTAGTTAATTATTAAAAGCTGTTCATTCACTGAAAATTTTAACTTTTCATATAAATTTTTGATATAATAATGATAGTTTGAACTCATCTGAAACTCCCTTTGAAAAGGCTACCAAAACACTACAAATTGAAGTATGATAGAAATCTTTGAAATAGGAATTTTTTAAAATACCACTTGGTGTTAAAAAAATATTGAACCTGTTTCCAACATAAGATGCTTTTCACAATTACAAAAAATGATATTTTTATATGGAATGCTTTAAAAAATTGAGTGTTTTGTTCCAGTGGATAGGTCTATTGGGTATTACAAAACACGTGATTTGTAAAGGGGTGGAGGGCAGGATTGTCCAAGCTTAGAAAAATATTTGTAGAAAAATTATTATGTTCTTAAAACAAGAACCCCAGTTTAAAAATAAATAGATCTGTGGGGTTGTTTTTTCATGTAAATCTAATCTTTTGAATAATGAGTAGAAATTTTTTTTTGATTTATGGTATATCTTGCTTATGTAACAAAAGTCGCTGGAGCTGTTTCATTATAATAAATTATTAAACATATTTCTTTTTTAATCTTGAGTTTCATGCCAAAATTAAAATTTTCAAAAGTAACTTAGACATAAGAATGATCCAAAACAAGGGATTGAAATATCATTTATTAATCAATCTCTTTAACAAGAAAAAAAAATGTTCATATATTTTAAAATACTTAAAATTTTTGTTTTAAGCTAAGTTTTATAACCATATGTATATAATTATCTTTTGAATGCCAGTGTGAATGGAGAATGATTTCTTCCTCAGCTGTCTGATTTTATTGTTTCAATTGTATCATTTTTATATTAAATTGCCTTACAAAACGTCTTGATTTCATTAATTGTGGTCTTTGTAGCCACAATATTCTTAAAAGTTAGCCTTTTAATGTTAATGTAGTTTATAAAAGGTTAATTCTAATGCTAGAATTATATTCTTAAAGAAATACTTATTATGAATATAATTTATATGCTCTTAAGTTTTAGTTTTAATTTGCCAATGCATTTGTAGTTCTCAATACATTAATATTTTATTGTTATTTTTTAAATAGAACATTGCTCTTTGCCCTCTTTAATTTGTTATTTTATTAATTAATTTATGGAGATTTTTATCATTTTACATATAGAATTTAGGTAAAATAATACTTTTTTTTTGTTCAGGTTCAATATCGCAGTGCAGTTGCTGAAGCTGATTTACAACAAGCAAAGGAAAAAGTAATTGTTTATTGTTTTGGAAGTTTGTAATTTTCTGAATGTTTGAAGTTCAAGTATATATATATGTAATAATTCCCAGTAATATAACCCTTTTAAATTTGTTTTCGAATTATCAATAGGCATATTAATTACAATATTGCTCTTAAACATTTTAAGATAAATTATTAAAAACCAGTAAGGAAAATATACAATCACTTTAGAGTTAATAGCAAATAATTAAAATGACAAGAGTAAAAAAGAAAAACTTATCAATGATGAAAAAATCGCTGAGTTGTACTTTTTCTTATAACTTTTAATTTTACCAAAACGCACATCTTGCGCACTTCAAGGTTAGAAAGATTTTTTTTTCCATTTGAACCAGAACTGTTGGATGAAATGTAGACTGATTTTTTTTAAACATATTGATGCTATAAAACTTTTTTCTTTTACTGCTGGTGTTGCACCTTCTCACCAATTTTCAATTTACCTAAAACACATCTCGTGAACTCATTAAATTTTGTAGGAAGATTTCTTTTCATTATAAAACGTGCACAAATGAACAGGCATTTTCTTTCCAAATATTTTCAATTGTAACACCTTTTTCTTTCTGGTGCAGATTATGAAGATTAAGATTTTCAGACTAAACACAAATCGGAAATATTTTCTGCATACGGAGCAGGAAAACGGGGAATCCCCGCATGTTGAACGTTGTTCTTGTTGTAATCCTGTCAGGGCGTGGCAACGAAAATTCTTTTAATTTGTTTCCTGCGCAACTAACCATCCTGCCAACTTATTGAAATAGACGTGGCCGTTGAAATGTATTTCTTAATATGATCGCTATTGTTGGTGGTTTCTTTGGCTGGGATTGATGAGTCAGTCCTGTGATTATTTAAATCTGTTTATTATACATCTTGAACACATAAAGAAAGACAAGGACGACACAATACACACACACAAAACAAGCTGCAGCTGGCTACATGTTGATACGGGCAAATACAGAAGAGAAAAAAGGGAAGCGGCTCCAGGAGTCTCAGTTTTTATAGGCGGCTCAAATCACATTATCTGAGTGGGTAGCTAGATGTAGTTTAAAATATTCTCGTTAGGCGGCTGGCTAATTTATTATTAAAATGGGGGTCCTGAAGGGATGGACCAGATAATTAAAAGGCATTTAAAAGGGTTATATTACTGAGAATTATTACATATATATCAATGCAAGTAATTTTTTTAAAGTTAGACTTTAAAACAAATGGTCTTTTTTAGTTATTCAAAATTTTAAGATTTTTTTTTATTGTTAGTAAATTTTAATATTGTTTACTAAGATAGAAGTGTTTAGGGTCAATAAAGTGAGAGATTTTGTTTGACTTATAAAACTAAAAATTTTTTTGGTGCACCATTACTTTTATTCATTTTTATTACCTACATTTGGTGATGTAATTAACTGATTAAATATTTGAAAAAATTTAGAAATTATGTATATGTATAGAATATATGCATAGTAAGTAAATTTACATATTGTACAATTTATGCATCTGGTTAGAATAGACTGACAGCATTCCTTTTTTACACTTATGTTTTCAAGTTAAATTCTGTTTTAGTTTAAGTATTATACTTCTAATTGTCAATTGTAAATTGAACCCTGAGTAAATGTGTAACAGTTCATTTAAACGAACAAAATAAGAATGCATGTTTACATATATGCTTTTTTAAAAAAATAGTATTCTTATTTTGGACTCACAACTGTGAATTTTATTAGAAGTTTTGGTTCCCTCTTAGTAATTATATTTAATTTCAGTTACATTGTTTAGAGAAGATAGAGTCCGAGCGACAAAAGATGTTGAAAAAAATCGATAGTTTGCAGCACCAAGTAAATGAAAAGGAACTATCTGTTCAAGCTGCTAAGCAACAAGCTGAAGAATACAAATTCAAAGTTAATAAGGCTCAACAGCAACTCCATGAACTAGAAAGAAAATACAGTAAAGCTAAAAAAATCATTAAAGAATTTCAGAAGAGGTACATTTGTTTATATTTTTAAGTGCATTAGGGATGAAATTTAACTTGCTTTTTTAAGAAATGAATATTTTTATGTTATTTTTTGTGTTTCTCTATTATCATTGTATGCATTTTAATTCTATAATATTTGTCTAAAAATATATATTGACGTATATACTACTTAGTGTTATATGAATGTTTCCACAGGCATGAATTAAATTTTTTTTTGCATTAGATACTTCCACAACTGCACACAAGTCCATTATAATTTTCACTGCATTGTATAAGATGATTTGTGTGACAATTATATTCAGATAACAAATTAACATGCCCAAAAGCTCCTTACTACTTTCTGAATATACATATGAAGTTTCCATTAATTTGTTAATTAGTTTCTCACTCAGTTTTTAAGCATCTTTATGTGCATGCATTTGTTTTCATATTAGAAAAATATTTCTTTAAAAAGTATTTTCCATCTTTCATCCAATTATTATTAAAATTTTTATAGTCTCAAAAAGTTAAATCTAAATGGAAAATCCTTTTTTATTTATAGCTGCAGGCTCAATATTAAAATACCATTGAAGTTTCTTGAGAGAATATTTTCTTTTATTTTGAATGATTGGATTTGTTTTTCACTAAGATAGAAATTAATTTACACATTCGGTGAAGAGACTATAACAAAAGGAAGGGGAGGGGCAGTGTATTTTTCAGAATTTTGTATGATTATATTTTAAACTTCCAATTTTTTTCCTTTTATTCCTTTTGTGTGTTTTGTATTGATGATATATGATTTTGTTATTGTTTAGTATAATATTAAACAACTGTTGTGGCATCATTATCTATGGTACATGAAGAGCTTTTAACATGATATTTAAATTTAAAAAAAAGATTTACTGTTACAAATTAAATATTATAAAACTAAAATTACTGAAAAACGTTTGGGATTGAAATGAATTAATTATTGTGCAATATTCATATTATCAACTTATTTTTCCCTAAATAACTGATATTCATTGATTGAAATCGTACATGTTTTTTCTCTTTCATACAAAGGATTTTGTAATGCATAGTAAATGGTCCTTAAATTTATTTTCAGAGAAAAAGATTATATACAGCAAGAAGATTTTCGAATGCAGCAAATGCAAGAGAAAGATCAGGAGTACAATGCTTTGGTTAAAATTTTAAAAGATAGAGTAAGTATAGTACATTGTTCTGGTTAGTTTAAAAATATCATAATTTAACTTATCATATGGGAATAAAGAGAGAGGATAAGAAAATAAATTGCTTTTTCATGTGAATTTACTTTGATGTATTGAAATAAATTAATTTCTTATTGCAGAGTAAATTATATATTAAGTTAATATTATTAACTACATTTAAGCTTTTGAATTTTCAGTTAAATTATTTTTAAAGTTTTTGGTAACTTAATTAAAAAAAAAGAATTATATATTTGTCTAAATTTTTCTAATTTAATTTATATAACCATTTTTTTATTTCTTGTTAAATTTGAAAATGTAAATTAATATTTGTCGAAAAACGTATTTTGAACAAATTGTAGTTTAAAAATTCTTTTGTAAAAAGTGCAGTTGGAATCGCTTCAAAAGTTTAAGGTTAAAGTTTAAGTTCGCTATCACAAGTTTAAGGCTAAAAATTGATGTGTGTGATTAACCTGTGGACCCAAAGAAAAGTGTGTGTACTACTCTTATTATTCATATTCGCAATATTTGAAATTGATTATAAATTGCTGTACAATCACCAATCAATAACTAACTATGAAGAAAGATCCATGTTCAAAGTTATTTACCCATTGATAGCCGAATCTTTTACTGTATGTTTATTTCCGAACACATTACTTTTGCAGTAGTTCATACATTTGGTCATTTACTTTTGTATGTGTAGTAATTTTACTTTAATTAATCTAAAATTTGGTTTTTGCTGTATTTTTTTATCAGAGCATTTTTTGTTTGTTTTTGTCATTTCTTTCTTGTATGTAACTATATATGACTGCTTTTAAATTTACTTTAGCAAATGAGTTTTTATAAACATAATCTATACAAGAGTAGAATTTTCTATGAATAATAAAAATATCTTTATTTTGAAAGATTTTATTTGTTATTTTAAAAACATTTGTTGTATTATGCATTGTTTTATAAAATTTAAAATATTGCTTATATGTTGCTTAACACATTTTCTTGAAATGTCATTCCCACATTATTTAATGCTTTGTCATTTTCACAAGTTGGCAGGTATGTATTAATGATGGTATTTGTTCATCTGATAATATTATTTGATTATACATCTGTATTTTGAAGCATTTTTTAAAGATGTTTAATTTGCATACATTAACTCAAAATGAGTGATATAATGAATTAAATTTTCTTCGTGTAAATAAACAAAAAGAAATTTTCATATATTAGTTATATATGTATATTCTTTTGCTTAATATTGTTGTAAAAGGCAACATATTGATCAGTGTCTGAGAGTTTTTAAAATATCCCATTATTTTATATTTGGAGTGATAGTACTCTGATATTTAATCATATCAAATGATATCAAAGCAATTGTTGCCATTTTAATTTATTAGAGGTTAAACTAAAATTATTTAATTTTTTTTTGTAGAAATAAATATATTGAAATTAATTAGTATAGAGTAATGGCAAAAAGAAAAGTACAAATTACCTTTTACAGTTTATTTTTGCATTTTTATTCTTGCATTGTAGTTATGCATAATGTTAAGTACTTTCAAAATATATACTGTTTTATACTATTACATATACAGGGTGTCCAGCCTCAATAAGACCCTACAGCTAATTCCCGAACCGTTTGGTTTAGATATGCATTTCCAATTTGAAAAATGTTTTAAAAAAGGTAAAGAATGTTTTTATGTGCTTTTCGAACAAAAAAACCCATTTAGAAAAAAATTACAAAAATTAAATTTTTATAGGTCCCCAGGTACTATCACTTATATTTAGGAAAAGATGCAGTAAACAAAAAAAAATTAAAAACAAAAAGTTTCATTTTATTACGATAAAAACTGGCCGAGTTATGGAACTTTGAAAATCATACATTTCATCCATTTTCTTGGCCATTTTCAAGAAGCTAGTAAGGGGCCGTCTCCAAAGTGAAATTAGTTGGAACTCTGCCAGGAAATTTTCGCTCTTGCACATCACTTTTATGTAAATTGTTTTTAAATTTAAAAGCATACGTTAATAATACAGTAATTAAGTACTTAAGAAATAAAAATTTTTCTGTGTACGTGTAAAACATAGAAAAAATAAAATATTTTGGATGAAGAAAACATTTCACAAAAGCAGTTCCAAAAAATAGACTTATTTGCTGTGGTACTGATCATGGTGAACGTTAAAAATCTGTTGTGTAGTCGCTTGCAATTGCATACAGTCGTATTCTAGTATGGGAGAAGGAGATTTATACCAATGAAGAATACTGCAAAATTGTACTGTTGTATGAGCAGTGTGATCAAAATAAGAGAGGTGGCAAGACTTTATGCCATTAAATTTCCCTGTTGAAGACATCCAACTTATTGTCAACTACCCATTCTGTTCAATGCTTGTATAAAACTGGAAGTTGTCATACACATTCCCTTGTCTCATGCCACACCTTCAAGCTTGTGGATACCCGCTGAGGAGGCTCTAGGATATGTCCAGGCATATCCTGAAACTAGTGTTCGGGATATTAGCAAGGCATGTTCCTTCTAAAAATCGACGGTGTGGAACATATTACATATGGTGCATATCCTTATTATCCAGTCCTGGCACAGGAACTAATTCACGGAGAACAGGAGCATTATTTTGATTTTTGCAATTTTGTGTTTAACACCTTGGATGAAAATCCAGATTTTTTTAATGAAGTTTTGTGGTTGGTTGAATGCCAGTTCTCGAGGGCAAGGCACTATTAATACGCTTTATTGGTCCCTCGAAAACCCACATCTTATATGACCGAATCACCACCAAGTGCGTTGGTCGGTGAATGTGTGGTGCGGAATATGGAAGAGCACCTTAATTGGCCCAATCTACTTCTGTGGACCTCTAACATCAGAATCATACAAAGAAATTTTATCTGGGCTGTTAGCCGATTTTTTAGAAGATGAATTTTCCTTATGGGATACGTCACGCATCTGGTACCAGCATGATGGTGCACTCGCACACAAATCTGCACAACCATGTACATTTTTGGTGCAGACATTTGACAGTTGAATAATCAGCTAAGGATGTCAACAGGAGTGGCTCTGCAATCACTCGACCCAAGTCCTCTGGATTTCTTTCTCTGAGGCTTCCTAAAAAGCAAAGAGTTCGAACGTGAATACACGAGTAAATCTGATTTATTCAATCGAATCAGCATGGGCATGTAGGTCTGTGACGCCAAATATGTTGCGGAATCTACAGGCGGAGTTTCTGACGCAGGTTTAGTTTTGCATTTCTGCAAAAGGCTGTCATTTTGAACATTATTTAAGTTAATTTAGTGATTCTGATATAACAAAGCCCTTGATTCATGATTGGCGCATCATTCCACATTATGCTATAATTTGAGCGGCAAACCCTGTATTCTTTTGTTGCTATTTGTTAAAGAAAGCTGTTTTAATCTTTTCGGTGTAAGTTGTATTTCTTTAATTTAACTTTTGTTTGCCATATAGCAATACAAATTGACAATCTATGATGTTTTTCTTTTGCTCTTTCTGTAAATAGTGATATGCTGTTCTCTAAACTCAATTTATATACGACCCCCTTTTCGGAGCAATTCAGATGCTTCAATTTTATGTAGGCATAACTCGGTCAGTTTTTATTGTAATAAATGAAACCATTTGTGTTTACTTTGTTTTTGTGTACTGCATCTTTTCCTAAATATAAGGGATAAGACCTGGGAGCTGTATAAAAATTTAATTTTTGTAATTTTTTTGTAAATGGGTTCTTTTGTTCGAAAAGCACACAAAACATTCTTTACCTTTTTAAAAACATTTTTCAAATTGGAAGTGCACATCTAAACCACACGGGTCGGGAATTAGCTGTTGGGTCACATTAAGGCTGGGCACCCTGTATAACAGTGTTATACTCTGGAGTGTGAGCAAACATGTAGATTTGTTTTATATTCTTAAAACACCTTGGTGGTAATAAAGTAAACTGTCTTCTTTCTCTCATTGAAGCTTTTTTTAAAGGAGCTAAACGTTCTTATTGATTGATTTGTACAATTATCATTCAATTTGTTGAATGATAATTATCAATTTTATATATTTCAATTTCAATATTTAAAATAGTAAATTTGTTGTGTTGATGATTGTTTCTTGGCTTTAGTACCTGGTTTTGATGTATTGTAAACAGTTATTAATTTGAAGTTTTTGAAATCATGGAGCATAGTGTATTCCAGTAGTTATGGCTCAACATGATCTACTCTTGTAACTATTGATCAGAGTGTTGATTAATATAGAATTAAGTATCTGTTTCTTGCCAATTTTCTATTTATTTTTGAAAGGATGTTCTGTAGTTCTTGTTTGTTGATGTTTTCTTTATTACAATTTTTCTCTTTTAGGTAATATTATTAGAGCATACATTATCAGAAGTTCAGAAATCAGCTGGTCTTCCTATTGAACTTCCATATGATGTGCATCAGTTGACTCCTATTTTAAGGAAAAAAAATGGTGTACAATCAGATTCAAAGCTTAGTATGTGCTAATTGTTTTACGTTAAATATATTGGTTATTTATTAACTTGCTGGTGTACTTGTTTTAATCAACTGGGTTAATTTGAAGTGTAACAATTAAGTTAGAAGGATAAAATAAATTTAAGGCTCAGTTTTTATAAAAATAATATTTTATGAATAATAACTGACCTGCAAATTAAACTCAAAGGAAAGATTGATTTACTAAATTAAATAGCAAAGATCTATTATACAACTATAGCTGAATTACCCAGTATTTTCTAGGCTCATCTGAAAAAGTGGTACAATAAAGGTAAGAGACAATGTAATTTAAAAGATAATTTAAAAATGGATTTTTTAAAATAATATTTGGCAAAGGGAAAAAATTTCCAGTATAAGGTTAAAAATATTAATTTCAATAAAAATTTCATGCAATTGCTTATGTGTTGACCGTATTTTTTGTTTTTTTTATTTGGTGAATAGATTTTAAGATTACCTACATGTAAACATTTTGGTCTATAGGTGAGATATATTCTGTCCACTTTTTTCTTTTACTTATGAAATCCAATCAAAAACAGCCGAATCCATCTAAAATAGACTTAAATTTCAAATTTTTCAAATTTTCTTCTAATATTGTTGCAAAAAACAAAGTGAAATCACTAGTAAAAAAAAATATGTTAAAAGCAACTTGTGCTGCTGAAAGATATCTTAAGTTCTTGCCTTTTGCATGGATGGACACTCTGTTCTTTTGAACTTTTATATCCAATCATTAAAATTCGAATGACTTAAGAAAATTTTCAGATTACCCACTTTTTCAATTAAATGTTTAGATAGTCAAAAAAATTATTACTGTAGTTTAAGAATGAAAAGAAGGATATGATTAAAAATTACCTCAGCTGTAAAGGGTTAAATTTGGGTGAGAATATCTGCATGTTCAGGAGTCGGCAGGCCAGCCTAGTCAATCCAGTTGCAGCAAAGTATTCCATGTGTGAGACGAGAAAAATTAGGATGAAAAAAAGTTAGAGTTCATTGGTGTTGAGAGAAGCTTCTGTTATTTATGCCCATAAAACTTGAATTGTTTTTGAAAAGAAAAAGGCAGCGTTCAATATTCAGGGTGTCCAGCCTTAATGTGACCCAATAGCTAATTCCCGAACCGTTCGGTTTAGATATACACTTCCAATTTAAAAAATGTTTTAAAAAAGGTAAAAAAAGTTTTTATGTGCTTTTCGAACCAAAAAACCAATTTACAAAAAAATTACAAACATCAACTTTTTATACGGTGCCCAGGTCCTATCACTTGTATTTAGGAAAGGATGCAGTACACAAAAACAAAGTTAACACAATAAGTTTCATTTTATTACGATAAAAACTGACCGAGCTATACCTACATAAATTTGAAGCATCTGAGTTGCTGAGAAAAGGGGGTCGTATATAAATTGAGTTTAGAGAACAGTAATTCACTATCTACAGAAAGAGCAAAAGAAAAACATCATAGTAATATTAAAACATCGTAGTAAACATCATAGATTGACGATTTGTATTGCTGTATGGCAAACAATAAAAATTAAAGAAATACAACTTGTACCAAAAAGATTAAAACAGCTTGTTTTATCAAATAGCTGGAAAATAATACAGGATTTGCCGTTCAAATTATAGCATAATGTGGAATGATGCGCCAATCACAAATCAGGGGCTTTATTATATCAGAATGACCAAATTAACTTAAATAATGGTGAAGGCACGAGGTGTGGCATGAGACAAGGGAATACTTCTATGACAACTCCCAGTTTTAAACAAGTGTTGAACAGCATGGGCAATTGTACAATAAGATGGATATCTTTGAGTGGGAAATTTAATCGCATAAAGTCTTGCCGGCTCTCTCTTATTTTGATTGAACTGTCCATAAAACAGTACCATTTCGCAGTATTCTTCATTTGTATACATCTCGTTCTCCCATCCTAGAATTCATAATATTACAATACGACTGTATGCAATTGTAAGCGACTGCACAACAGTTTTTTAACGTTCGTAAGGATCAGCAAAAACGCAGAATCGGACTGAAGCCGCAGCATGTAAGTCTATTTTTTTTTGAAACTGCTTTTAAAGTGTGTTCATCGTTCAAAATTTTTTATTTTTCTATGTTTTCACGTACACAGAATAAATTTTATTTCTTAAGTACTCAATTACTGTTTTATTAACATATGCTTTTAAATTAAAAAAAGATTTACAAAAGAGTGACGTGCAAGAGCACCCACCTGGCAAAGTTAACACATGGTCTCCTGGCAGAGTTCCAACTAATTTCACTTTTAGAGACATCCCTTTATTAGCTTCTTGAAAATTGTGGATAAAATGTATGATTTTCAAAGTTCCAAAAATCAGCCATTTTTTATCATAATAAAATGAAACCTTTTGCATTTTCTTTGTTTTTGTGTACTGTATCTTTTCCTAAATATGAGTGATAGGACCTAGGGCCGTATAAAAATTAAATTTTGTAATTTTTTTGTAATGGGTTTTTTGGTCCGAAAGGCACATAAAAACATTCTTTACCTGTTTTAAAACAATTTTCAAATTGGAAGTGCACATCTAAACTAAACGGTTCGGGAATTAGCTATTGGGTTACATTAAGGCTGGACACCCTGTATATTATTGTTTTAGCTCAAATTACTGTTCATAATATTATGAACTGCTTACTTGCTTTTATGTTAGAAGTTTATTAAATATGGTTTTTTATTTCACAAATTTGTGATTTCCTTTTTTTCCTTTTTTATTAATGTTGTTTCAAGCTGTTTTGGATTTATTTGACTTTTAACTGTTTTCTTTATTAAAATGTTAGTTTTTTCTCATATTTTACAAAATGATTACTTTGATGTTTTTAATATTTTGCCAGAATTTTTTTAAAACTTTTCTATATAGTTCATGATTGAAATACTAAGCTTGAAAATTTTTCCTATTTAATTTTCAGATTTTGAACAAATTGATGTTGACATGTCAGATGGCTCAGATTCAGAACTCGGTAAACGAACTCACAGTCCTGATGCACCAAGTGAAGATAGTGAAAAGAGATCTACAGTTGAACGGAAAATACCAAAAGAAGAACATGTAAGTCAGACACATCCACTTCCAGACCTTCTTGAAGCTAGTTCTACTAAATCATACAGTGAGAGTGATGTGAAAAGCCACGGAACTTCAGTGAGTTACATTCTACAATTCTCATGACTGCAGATTTTATTATATATTAAGTGTCAAACTTAATTGAAATCACCTTTTCCTACTAGTAACCATTAAATCCACAGTAGTTCAAAGTGCTTCAGGATTGAGTGGCAGATCATCAAATTGATTTATAAGAAATTATAGTATTTGTGGTTTGCTTCACATTTTATTGCTTAGAAAATAAATATAGGATTGTATTTTGCTTAAGTTGTCAGTAATTTAAAATAAAAATGCTTCATATATCTGTTCTTTTTCTATAAATTTATGAAGTTTTTAGAAATACATTTTTAAAAAAATTGAATTGTATTTGCAATTACCTTTAGAAGGCTTAGCCCTTAATGATTTCGATCACTGTGAAAAATAGCATGATTGCTTAAATAACTTGTTCTCAAAATTATTACAGTTATTCTTGATTTTGCCCTGAAATCTGTTTATTATTTTTGTTGCAAGTTAAAATAATTTCCACTATTTAAATAAAAATTTTTTAATGCAAGATAGCATGTTATATTTACTCGATATTACTTCTTAGTTTTTTTTTTTTGTGATAAGCTTCATATTTTGTTAGACTTTTTAAAAATTTCAATTAATTCAAAAGTTAGTAAATGATTTTTAACAATTCTTTTTCTCATAAAATATTGTTACGAATTTTGTATAAAATAGCGTAAATAATCTGTATTTGGATGTGTAATGCATTTATAGTACTATATGCTATATTTATTTCATGATAAAATTGTAATATTCACAAGCAACGCTGTCCTGTACATTATAATGGCGATTCAATGGGAACTTGGCGAAATATTGGCAATTGAGCCAAATTGGCATCATTTTTGTTGACCAAGTTGGCGACTTGGTGATCATTTTGGCGAGTTCAGGACTCTCTAGATTCTTCTAGAAATTAGTGGAGAAATCCACTAATTTCACGATCTATGATGCAAGCGCATCTTTCTGGAAGTTTTGGCTACTGCTATAAATAGAGCGATACTTGCCATAACAGTCAGTCTGGTTTTGACTAGTGATTAGTAAACTTACCTTGATCGTGATTAGCTCGGCTGTGCTTGTGAATAAGCTTATGTATGTGTGAATTTTAGATACTGGTAATTGTGTCTAAGTGCTGTTGAAGGTGTGAAATCCTTCTTATATTTATTCTGTGAATTTTGCTGTTGAATCCTGTGTTTTGAAAGATCGATTTTCGACAAAAAATATTTGAACCCCGATCTACATAACAATTTGGTGTCAGAAGTGAGATTTTATGCCAATAACAAGAGCAATGGATGAGCAATTTAAGGCTCTGATGGAAGGTATCAGTGTCTTGAAAAGCAGCATTGGAAATGTCGAAAGAAGTTAAGAATGAGATAAAGAAAGAAATGTAGAGAACCCAAAAAGAGGCTAGAAGAGGCCAAGAAGATATGCAGAAAGGCCTGGAAGATATGCAGAAAAGTCAAGAAGAGACTAAAGAGAGAATGGAGAAAGGCCAACAAGAAATGCAGAAAGGTCTGGAAAGTATGCAGAAGAGTTGAAGGAGAGAATGCAGAAATATCAAGAAGAGCTGAGAAATATCCTAGAAAAGAAAATAGACATTGTTGAAGATAAAATTAACAGTGTGGAAGACAGAATAGCAGAAAAAATGGATGAGAAAATTGGAATTGTTGAAGAGAAAATGGAAAAGGAAATAGAAATGCGGAGTAACATTGAGAATTGGTGTCGCACATGTGATCCCTGTGCTGCACGTAAAGGTCCAAGAAAACACGCACCAGAGGATGACTCCAGCTGTATAATGTGGGAGCGCCTTTCGAACGAATAGCTTTCGACATCTTAGGCCCACTTCTGAGATCATCAGATGGCAACAGCAACACCCTGGTTGTCATGAATTACTTCACTAAGTGGCCTGAAGCCTATGCTATATCCGACCAAGAGGCCCCGACTGTTGCAGAGGCTCTAGTTCAACACTGAATGTCAAGATATAGAGGTCCTCAACAACTGCACTCCGATCAGGGAAGAAACTTCGATTCTGCAGTTTGCAAGAGAGACTGTGTGAGATACTCGGCATTGACAAACCCCAGATAACAGCTTTACATCCTCAGTCTGACCGCATGGTAGAGAGGTTCAATCGAACTATCCTGAACAGCCTCTCTGTCCTGGTATCCAGTAATCAACAGGACTGGGACAAGAAACTGCCTCTTTTCCTGCTTGCCTACAGGAGTGCCGTTCACGAGACCACTGGTTATTCCCCATCTCAGATGCTCTTCGGTCGTGATCTTTGTTTGCCTGCAGATCTCTTGTTCAGCCGGCCACCAGATGCTCCTTTGGCGCCTGAGGAGTATATTGAGAAACTCCAGGCATGGATGGAAGAATTGCATCATTCGGCTAGGGAAAAAATTGGCATGGCTTCAAAGAAGTTGAAGACCCGATATGATTCTAGAGCAACCAGACACGACTACCACGAAGGCGACAAAATGTGGTTATGGAATCCAAAACGTCGCAGAAGACTCTTTCTGAAGCTGCAGACCAACTGGGAAGGTCCTTACACAGTCCTAAAAAGACTGAATGACATTGTGGTTCGGATACAGAAATCACCACACACAAAACCGAAGGTAATACGCTCTAATAAGCTAGCCCCTTACCTTGGCCAAGGAGAATAAGTTCCCTAAGTTCAGACCATGGTCACTAGTTATTTTGTAAATAATATGATTTATTTAACTCTTTTCTAATTTCTTAGTTTTATTTTAGTATTGTACTTTGTTTGTATTTTGAATTTATTTGCTTTGCATGTGCTGTTGAGTATTTGTTACTTGATATTTGATTATTATGTGAGAAGATTATGTCTGTAAATAGATGCCTCTTACTCAGGGATTGTACTGCCTGGGACATGCAGTCTTTGAGGTAGGGGCAGTGTTACGGATTTTGTATAAAATAGCATAAATAATCTGTATTTGGATGTGTAATGCATTTATATTACTGTATGCTATATTTATTTCATGATAAAATTGTAATATTCACAAGCAACGCCGTCCCTTATGTTATAATGGTGATTCAATGGGAACTTGACGAAATATTGGCGATAGAACCAAGTTGGCATCTTTTTTGGCGATCAAGTTGGTGACCATTTTGGTGACTTGGTGATCATGTTGGCGACTATTTTTGGCGAGTTCGGGACTCTCTAGATTCTTTTAGAAATTAGTGGAGAAATCCACTAATTTCACGATTTTTGGTGCAAGTGCATCTTTTTGGAAGTTTCGGCTACGGCTATAAATAGAGCGATACTTGCCGTAACAGTTAGTCTGGTTTCAACCAGCGAGTAGTCAGTCTGGTTTTGACTAGCGATTAGTAAACTTGTCTTGATCGTGATTAGCTCGGCTGTGCTTGTGAATAAGCTTATATATACGTGAATTTTAGATACTGATAATTGTGTTTAAGTGCTGTTGAAGGTGTGAAATCCTTCTGATATTTATTCTGCGAATTTTGCTGTTGAATCCTGTGTTTTGAAGGATCGATTTTCTACAATAAATACTCATC
Organism: Trichonephila clavata; assembly: GCA_019973975.1. Taxonomy (NCBI): domain Eukaryota; kingdom Metazoa; phylum Arthropoda; class Arachnida; order Araneae; family Nephilidae; genus Trichonephila; species Trichonephila clavata. The sequence goes on from BMAO01007189.1 coordinate 69,392, forward strand.
TCTCTTAAAGAGTTTCCTTGTTGTTTAAGACTGTTTTGCACAAAATCCTGGAACCCCGATCTACGTAACAATATAATTTGTACAGAATGTGTTTTTTTAACTTAATAATTATTGTAAATAATTTATATTGCAGTAGTATATTGAGTCTCGTTTTGTTTATTGTTATACTATTGAAGGTTTAATGATTTGTAACTGATTTTTAATTTAAATTCTTTCATTTCAAGTATACATTTTTATTCAAATCAGTATTAATAAAGATCCTTTTTACTTTGGTGTGATTATTCTGTCTAGTTTTTAAAGTGAAATATGTGCTTGAAATTTGAATGTACTGTGCTTTTTTTTGAACCTGTGGATAAATGCCTGAATGATGTTTTAATTTGTCACTGTTTAAAATTCACGGAATGCAAATGTATGTTTAGACACATTTTAAATATCGTAGATATGCCTCTGTTTAAAGATCACCTGTTCTACATTTGAACTCTTTTGTGAGATTATGTGAACAAGTAATTTTTATTGTATGAAAGAAATTTAAAGATTCTGTTCAGAATTCTTTGTTTCAAAATTTGCATCCCCCCCCCCCAGGTTTGATTTCAGTTATATGAAATTACAATTTTTTAAAATCAGAATTCGACCAATTATATTTTTTACAAGTTTTAATTTAAAATTGTAGAATTTTATTATTTTTATTTTCATATAATTTCTCATGGCTAATTTTAATTAAATTATATTTGATTGAATGTTAAAACAAATAATGGTATATGAATTTGAAAAAGAAAAGGGTAATTTAAAATTAAACGGAAGAAACATAAAATGAATAAATATTAAAAATTAGTTTGGCTCCCTGGAATGCAATTTAAATGTGTCTGTGCAAAGCTCCAAACTGTGCCTAATCATGAAGATTAAATATTGGGTAGGACAAGGTTTAACTTTGACCACAAATGGTGTAGTATTTCTATTAATGTATATATTAAACAGTTTTTGGGCAGACTGAGTTATTGTAATTTATCTACTCAAGCAAAGAGCATGGAATGTAATTCTTTAAAATGATTTGTTTATTGTGCAACGGTTGGTAAGTTGTGCTCCTTGTTTAAGAGTCTACAGACATACTGAATAAAAATGTTAACAAAGATGACTAGTGCCCTCTGCACATGTGGGTCATAACACATTATGCAACTCCTACGAAATTTGAATATTAATCATTTTAAACTTCCTAATAAAACTATATTTTTGTGAACTTTTAAAATATTAATTCTTATAACTGTAATATTTTGTTTAATACAAATATCCCATACTACTGTGCATTCTTTGTAATCAATTCGTGGCCTGTTTGTAAATTCTTGACCTGTGTTATTTCTTTTCAGTCAGCAATCAAGTTCGATTGCCACTAAAAACTCACTTTGTAAGGGGGCTGATATATGTTCAGTCTGTCTAAATTCAGAATCCTTATGTTGGTTTGGTTTGGAAGTGTAGGTACTGAGCTCAGTTGCATCCTAGTCACTAGCTCATGGTATAAAATTACGAGGTCTTTTGGTAATAGCCCTAATGGTATTTTGAAGTGAAATGTTCATAAAATCAATGTCAGCTCAGTACTAATGAATTAAGCCTGCTTGGAGTCTTTCATTTCTCATGAAAATGAATTCTTTTCCTTAAAGTTGATTATAAATATGATAGTGAAATATTGATTTGGACTAAATTTGCCAAGAGGAAAAAAAAAAACTTAATTTTTATTTGCAAATGACTCACCATAAAAGCATGTAAAGTTGATAACAATTTTGTGACATCTGTACACATACGAGGGGCCTTGAAGTTTGAGAAGTGGCTACATAAAAAAGGGGATGGCACATGCTTCCTGGTCACTTGAGTGTGGTTCGGAATTACGAGATCAATCTTCAATAGCACCATATTATTCCAAAGTACATCATTTAGAGGAAATCAATCAATCCATTGCTTTGGAACCAATAAGTTATTTGTCTTAAAATTCTTGCTTAATCTTAAATTCCAATTGTTTGAATTCAATATTGATCTGTCAAAACTAATTGTTAATTGCATGATTTCTGTAATTGAATAAAAACAGTAAAACATACTTAAACAGCCCACTATTCTGAAAAGTTCATCATCTTGCTTAAAAGCTTACACTCAATGGATGAGGGAAAAAAATGGATCCACTTTTTTAAAAATTCCATTGTAAAATCAGGTACTTAAAATTACTTAAAACATTTCATTTTCTCATTTGAGAAAAATTGTTACTGACTGAAAGCTTTAAGTTTATTTCTATTCAGCTGCAGTAAAAATAAACTTGCTATCCTGCATACTCAAATAAATGACTATCAAATTTTTAGAATTTCCTAATATTCCCCTGAAATAATATCTACATTTTTCCACAAGTAATATACAAACATGAGAATTTTTTTCCATTTAATCTTTTTCAATTAGATACTTTTTTTCTAGAAACAATGGCAATATTATATTCTAAAGTTAACCCCTTAACTACCGATTAAAAGTTACGAGATTCGCTCCCCAGTGCCACCATTTTTCACATAGGCGCGCGTGTGCGGTGTATTGGAGGTAAAAATATAACCGTAAAATAAGCAATTTTTTCTCTGAAATAAGTAAATCATTCCCCAACATCATCGCTGTATTGCATTCTAAATCCTTCGGTATAGTTTTACTGATAGCAGAGCAAAGAAAATGACCGTGTTTCGGAATGATATGTGGCGGTGGTATCTATATGAGTCACTAACTGCGTCCGGACTGAAGTGATCATTTTGGTCTAGGGGTATGTGCTTACGAATCCGAAGGTTTGGAGTTCTATTCTCCTTCATTGGTGATCCTGGAAACTTCGAACAACCACAACCATCGCGCAGCAGTTGTGGCGCTATCTATCCACTGCAAATGCAACCAAGCCGTCGCACACGAATGACGCAACCCACAAGCCGTCACACCCCAAATGACGCTACCTTCAGCCGTCAAAGCCTAATGACGCAAAAACTAACACGTTCGACATAACGATATCGTTCGTTCGCTTACCGACTCACTGGTAGGGGAGTGTGTGGTGGTGGAATCTATATAAGCCACTAACACCCCCGGACTGAAGTGATCATTTTTGTTCAGTGGTAAGTTATGTTCTTACGGAACAGAAGGTACCAAGATCGAATCTCCTTCACATATATATGTCCGGGCATTTAACGCGCACCGGTTGAGCAAGACATATGTATATGTATAGGGCAGAGTTAAGAGGCTAACTTTCAGAACTTTATCTGCACATATATCATTACATTTAAATAGTTAATTTTGTGAAGCTGTTGTGAGAGGTTAGAGATTAATAAGGTTCTCTTTTTTTTATTTCTTTTTACTACTTCATTGAAAGGTTATTCCGTTTTCTTTCTGGGTTAATTATATGGATAACATGTGTAAGCCAGTTCCCTGATTCTAGACAATACTGAGACTCGTATATTCATTTATATCAGTGGTCTTCAAACTTTTTCAGCTCATGGAAAGAAGTGTTTTTGTGGAACCCCATTCCATACACATACTTTGAAGAATATATCTCAAAATAATATCTAAAGTAGATTAACACGTTAGAGGCACTTTATATAATGGCAATTAAAAAAAGTATTGCATTTGTTATTAAAAATTATAATCTAATTTTTTAATATAGTGTACTCATTAATAATATTAATTGGTGATCAAAGTATCACCTATCCATTCATTACATTTAGTAACTAGGATATGAGCTTGCTTTTTTCCTCACAAACTGTCGCCGTCTATTTCTATTGAGATTAAATGTAATTACATTACTTATTTTGCGTTTAATTCGCTTTTATACTTTTTTTTTGTAGCCCACTTATGTTGAGAAAAATATTTCCCTTAAACACAACGTTTTTAATGGCATTTAAATATTTATAGCTGTGTGAGAAATCCTGTGTATTTTGCATGAATTTGCAACCTAAAATTTAGAAGCTGTTATTGTTAAATTAAGATTTTAACATCGAATCTACTGACATGTTGATAAGCTGTTTCTTCTTTTTCATTCTAGGTGTTTTTTCCACAAATGTAAAAATTTGCTTTTTCCAATTGAAAACTATTTAGTTTTGCTAGACATCGTGCTAACTAATGAGTATAAAATTATCTCATTTTATCCAAGTTAGTAAACAATAGAATATTCACAATCTAGTTGGAAGTATATATATATATAAAAGAAGTGTTTTAATATTCTTTTATTATATTATAATAAAAGTTTAAAAAGTGTTGTATAATAAAGTTATTATATATACAGGGTGTTTCATAAATGATGGGAGTAACTTTAAGAGGTGATAGTACACATCAAGACGAGTAATAGTAAATAGGAAACCAAGTGTCCCAAACGTCTTCCGAAGGAGAAAGGAGCCATCAAAGTTTAGGGTCCTAAATTTCAAATGATGATAAAAAACGGGAAAATGGATCGATTCATTTGCGGTTTTCACTAAAATCATTCTTTAAATTAGTATTTTCATTAAAAAAAGTTTTAAAGACAAAGTTAAAAAAATGCCGTTAGAGGGCGCTCTAGACTTTGGAGTACCGAACAACTACCTTTTACCAGTATTTTTTTTATTTTGTTAAATGTTTACAAAAGCTTAGATTTTAACTTGAATTTTGAGCGCAAAATTGAAACCATCGGGAGCGGTTAAGTGGCGCAAATGTAACCGCGTTTAGGAGGAAAAATTGAAATGCTCGTATGTAATGATCAAAATAAAAAACGATAAAGCAAACTTTAAGAGGCGATAGTACAACATAAAAACAATCAACTTCGATTAGAAAATGCATGATTTGAATTCAAACGCAAACGTGCTAGAGCATCTTCAAATTTTATCCATGCAAGCGTTTTAGCTGCAAGATTCTGGAAGAAGAACATGAAATTGTGATATGGGGAAGAAGAAGAACGCATATGCAAATTGTTATTAAGATAAAAGCCATTGACCCGAGTGTGCAAGTGTAAATCATGGAACAAACGTAACGAAAGATGTTGCCCTTCACTAATCAAGAAAAGGCTGATATGCACTTCATCTACGGAACTGCAAATGGGAATAGTGCAGAGGCGCGACGATTATACGGAAAAAAGTTTCCCAACAGGCGGTTGCCCAATGATAAAACATTTGTGCGCTTGCACAGACAGTTGTGTGAGACAGGATCCTTTTTTGGTGCACGTTCAAATGCAGGCTGTGCGAAGTCTAACAGAACGGTAGCCGTGGAAGAAAAAATTCTGGATATGGTGACTGATCATCCAAATACAAGCACGCGAGCAGTGGCTAGTCAAATTGAAGTATCACCCTCCACGACATGGCGAGTACTAAAGGATGAAAGTATGCATCCTTTTCATGTCCAACGAGTCCAGGAACTGACTGAAAGGGATTTTCCTCGTCGAATGGATTTTGCTCGCTGGTATCTGCAGAAGCACACCCTAAATCCCGATTTTGGTGCAACTGTGCTTTTTACAGATGAATGTACATTTACACGTGACGGTACATTTAACACCCACAATTCCCACCAATGGGCAGATGTAAATCCACATGCGTCTTCTACACATGCATATCAGCGACGATTTTCCATAAATGTTTGGGCAGGAATAATTGGTGACCATCTACTTGGACCTTATCTTCTGCCAGAACGCCTGGATGGAAAAAAATATCTTACCTTTCTGCAACAGGTGCTGCCGGAAATGATAACAGATGTTCCCCCTCGTATCCGGCGAGTAATGTGGTTCCAGCAGGATGGAGCACCAGCTCATTTTGCGCCAGAGGTGCGAAATTATCTAAACGCAACCTTTCCAAATCAATGGATTGGGCGAAGTGGTCCTGTCCCTTGGCCAGCGCGATCGCCCGATCTTTCATGCCTGGATTTCTTTTTGTGGGGACACTTGAAGAGTCTTATGTATGAGACTCCTATCGAAACTGCAGAAGAACTCGTCGCCAGACTTTCGGCAGCTGCAGGAGAGGTGCGCGATACTCCTGGCGTGTTTCAGAGGGTTCGTGAATCCCTTCTTCGCCGTTGTACCGCATGCATCGCCTCTAATGGTCAGTGTTTCGAACAGATATTGTAATCATTTCTAATTAAACTTTTTTTTATAACGTAAATGTTCTTTGTTTCCTTTTTGTCTCTTAAAACGAAATCTGTTTCAGCGCCCTCTATCACCTTCGGGTTAAAATTACGAGTATGATTTCTTTGATGAATGTTACTTGTTTTGGTGTTGTACTATCGCCTCTTAAAGTTTGCTTTATCGTTTTTTATTTTGATCATTACATACGAGCATTTCAATTTTTCCTCCCTAAACGCGGTTACATTTGCGCCACTTAACCGCTCCCGATGGTTTCAATTTTGCGCTCAAAATTCAAGTTAAAATCTAAGCTTTTGTAAACATTTAACAAAATAAAAAAAATACTGGTAAAAGGTAGTTGTTTGGTACTCCAAATTCTAGAGCGCCTCTAACGGCATTTTTTTAACTTTGTCTTTAAAACTTTTTTTAATGAAAATACTAATTTAAAGAATGATTTTAGTGAAAACCGCAAATGAATCGATCCATTTTCCCGTTTTTTATCATCATTTGAAATTTAGGACCCTAAACTTTGATGGCGCCTTTCTCCTTCGGAAGACGTTTGGGACACTTGGTTTCCTATTTACTATTACTCGTCTTGATGTGTACTATCACCCTTAAAGTTACTCCCATCATTTATGAAACACCCTGTATATATAAATAAAATTTTCAGTTTTAATGAATAAGATGAACTTTAAATACTTGTAACTATACAAACTTCATAAAAAACATGAATCCAATTTTACATACAGATTTATTTCATCTTGTATTTTTCATTGTGACTCGTTTAATCCCTGGGTATGCCTTGTAGAATCCCAGGGTTTAGTGGAACACAGTTTGAAGGACACTGATTTATATATTTAAGAATCTTAGGGAAAGGGGAAATCCTGTTGTTGATTGACAGTATGTTTGGTTTATACATTAAGATTTATGCTAATGTGTAGATAAAATGTACTTGGATATTATATGTATTTATTTTAAAATCAATCAGATATCTGCCACTTTTTATGTTTTTTTTAAATGTATGCAAGGAAAAATATAACAGTCATAAAGAAATTTTTTTTGAAATAGAGGTTTGAAAATCCACTATTTGCTAATGTTTAATTTGTGATTTTAACCAATGTTTATTTCATTAATAAGATAGTTTTAAAAATGGTGCTGGAATTAAAATTATCTGTAAAATTTACCTTATAATTTGAAATAATGTTTATCCACAGTACGGATATGGAAAGTTTATTACTAGTAAAAATAATTTCTATTTGTTCGGATTACTGTAAACATGTATATATTTTTTAAAGGGAACTATAAAATGTTGCAAAATTTCAAGAGATAAATAGGAATGCTGAAATGAAATGTGATCAAAAGCTTGAAATTAAGAAAATCATTCAGATGTCAAAAAGTACGTCTCTTGCTTATTTGGATAAATAAGATTGTTGTCATTGTGATAAATATTTATTCAGCACCATTAAATATATAATCTATTTACAAAATCTAGAAATCAAGTGAGTGCAACAGTCGTGAAACTCTCCCACAAAATGACATGCCAACATACATTTAAAGTTTAATATTTATATCTATATGATATTATGGATTAATTCTCGTTAATTTTCTCTTGATGGCTTTTTAATTTGTAATGAATTTTGTGTAATCAATTGTTAGTTTACCCGCTTTATGGGATATAAACTCTTCAAAATTAAAAGCTTGTCATTTAAAAAGGAAGGATTATATAATCTGCATTGTCCAATTATCTGGACCAATCAGAGAAGCCTTTGGCCGAAGCTATAATATTTTGAGAGCTTCTGCTTATCTGTATAAATGCCCAAAATTTCCTGAAGATTTCAGCTGCTTTATTGTGTCTGTTATGTAAACTACGCATTTTTGTCATGTTGTCTTGCTTTGTATGTTGCTGCAGTTTTTATGTTTGTGTAAAATAAATGTGGATTCAAAAGAAACAACTGCAACATCATCTTAGTTAAAACATGAAAGTCCTCCTGCAACAAAACATTTCATATTTTTATATCTTTATGTGTATAATTGTCTTGTGTTGTTTTTTCCACAAATGTTTCATTAAAGTCCTATAAAAAATTGTTTATGTTTTACACTCACAAAAATTTTTTAGTAGTATTGTATAGTATATTTGTTATTATAAACATTTTTTTTATAGGATAGTAAAGTATTTGAATCTGGACACAGCATTCACACTGATGAACCCTTTACAAGTGTAGCTAACTTGAAGAGCAGATTTGAAAGTGGATTTTCGCCTCAAATGAGATCCATTTCATTTGCTGAAGAAATTAAAGTGGCAGTTTTAGAATGGAATTCCAAGGGTAAAATTGTTTTCGAATTTTTCATTTATATTGAAATCTATATATATTTAAAAATAGTTCAGGTAATAATTATAAAAGATTGTAACCATTGCAATTTTTTAAAATTAAACATTCAACATAAGATTTACAAATTATCGCAATAATTTTATAATCAGAGGTGTATGCCAATACAATGGACAGTATGAGCAATTTTTTATTATTCCTTTGATCGATTCATCATCATGGAAAATGTAGCTTGGAATGGACATGCACCCACATCACTTGATGTAGTTAAACGCCTGAGCTAAAAAAGGATGTTTGCTTACCATCAGTAGTTGATGCCTCCATGAACGACAGTCAGTTTGTGGGGCAACCCTCTGAGCTGTATATTTCACAAATTGTTTTATGAGAGCAATTGATATATTCTTTCATTCGTCTTGGACATCATAGGTTAGTTCACCAGTTCTTTTGCTGAGTTCCATTGTCATCATAACTAATCATGGTGGATCTCGCAACATGTTATTCTAAAAGCAACAATGATTTCCTTTGTAACACTCACTCAATATAGGAAGCACATGTAACAATTGGTGATGTAGATTTGTATTTAGTATTCTAGTTATCGCGACCAAGGGTTCTACACCCATACCAAGAGAAAATTCTCGACAATGTAGCACCACTTCTGCCAAATTTCCCTGATGGCACAACACTTGCTTGCAGGAGACATTCTTCTAGTATACGTCTAACCTATATCTTGCTTTCCAATCTGCAAAAGGTGAACCATCATTTGTTGCTTCAGAAAACCTATTTCAAATGTTGTACAGTCTGCTATCGCTGAACTGTGCAGTTGGATCCTGTTCTAAGCAACTGCATGTAAATCTTCAGGATATTATGTAGAACTCTGCTTTACTTTTGATAATATATAATTGTGTTATACACATTTCTTTTTTTGTAGCCCATTGGAGTCAGAAGAAGAAAAAAAAACAGCCCTCGTATATACATTGTACACAAGGGCCATTTGTAGTACTTTTGGCCAAGGCTGTATAGGTGACATTTATGGATATTATTTGTATTGACATTATTGCCTTTGTGTTAAATAAGGAAATTGTTTTCTTTTTTAGCACAAGTCATTACATGGTTATTAATTATACTGGTGTTTAAAATTAAAGAGTTTTTGTATTTAATCAAATTTTTCGAAAAGTATTGAATAAAAAATAAAACCAATTGTTTTAAAAATGAGTATTTTTAGTGTCAATTACAGTAGTGTACATGTGTATGGGGATTTTCACTTAGAGGAAAATGCCTTGTACCTGCCACAAGTACCATATTTCATTCATTAGCATACCTTTGCAACATTTGTGGTGTTTTGTTTTAAATTAGCTTTAAAAATTTTCTATGTAGGCCATATATTTAATTTACACCTTTTTCCATTATTCTAATCAAATCTTTTTATTTTTTCTCATGCCTGTTATCAGGGAAATTCTTAACCATCTCATTTATATGTATGTATGCATGCATGCATCAGGGTAGATTTTTTTACTTATTTCAGGTAGCAAATTTTGTGTATAGGATTTTATATATAAATTTTATATCTGTGATCTACTATGTAGTTATGGGTCTTATATTGTCCTAGTATATTTAATTCATTTTTTCTGCATAATTAGAGCTCAAGTGTAGCATACTTTTTGAAACTCTTCATTGTTTATTAAACAATAAAGTGTATTGTTAACTTTTATGGGACTCATCCGTTCGACGAATAACACAAAAATTAGGAAATTCGCCAAATGGATTGGCCAGACACATCTTTAGATCTTAACGTTTTAAAATACCTTTGGAATGTATTTAGGAAGGCAATTACACTGGGCCTTCTCTTTCACAGAACCATCCAAGATCTGAAAAACAGCATTACTGGAAGAATAGAATCTGCTTGCACTGGGACTTGAAATTTATTTTCAGCATGAATGCAGATTGAGGAAGTTATGTAACTGCAAGAAGGGACCTTTCTCCCAATTTCTTCCATCTTATAACCTCATTTTTAAACTTCCATACACTGATGAGCTTAATTCACCATCATGCATTTGTACTATAACGATTGTATGAATTTTTAAAAAAATATATATATAATATCAACCTTGTACCTTAATTTCATTAAAATGAGCTCAGTACTTAGGTTGATCATGAATTCAGAGTGAATTCTCATAATTTTGGATATTGATCTCTCAACTTTTTTGGAAAAAGCTTTTTTCCCCTCCTGCATATATTATTTTCTACGTAAAACTTTATATGCAAGAATTTTGTCATTTGGCATAACTGCCTGTTTTGTCAATCTGAATGTAACTTATATATATTGTATTTTTAGATAATTTTTGTATGAAATTTTTTTTTATATTTTGATATTTCATAATTTTTTGTAATATTTATAATATTTTATGAGGTATTATGAAATTATGTGTGGCATGTGAATATCTTAATAATCATTTATAAAACTTATTTATTCTGGAATTTGTGTTAGCCTCACTGATTAGAGCTTCATTTAATTTTCCCACGATCGTGTTGAAAATTTTGCCTTTTTCACTTTTAAAATTTAAATGCATTACTGATTGCAATTTTTGCTTTTGTGTGTCTTTTTCTCATTTGAAATTATTACTTTAAATAATACTTAATTTATTTGAAGCACTGTGTAATTTTTACATTTCTATATATATCTTAAGCTTAATAAGCAAGTATTCAATGATTATCACATTTAATATTGTGATATTTTTTTGTTAAATTCGAAAGGAGTTAAATATATTTTGTATAATTTAAGTTAATAATTAAGCTAATTTTAAGCATTAAGCATCTCATTTTATTACTATTTTATTTACAGTTGGTGGATCAAGTGAAAATAATTTGACTAGAAGTCCTCAAAGCTTAGACAATTTGGAACAAGTTGTATCAAATGGCAGCTTAGATGAGAAATTCATTGAACAACATCAGGTAGTTCCTCCAAGTTATCAGCATGCAACTGGTGAAAACTTTGGCTATCCTAATTGTCAGCCTCTATCCCCAGTCACTTTTAGAGATGAAGAATCATCGCCTCTTGCAGCTAGCACACCACCACCAGTTGAAATTCCACCAAAGAAACGAAATATGATTCAAGGTGACAGGTTATCTGCAAGTTTGGGTATGATTTCTCCCATCATTGTTTTATACTTTCTTTTTAAAAAATGCATTAAAGCAATTATTTGCATTCAAAATATTGTTTTGGGTATTCTAATGATATTGTGCAAAATAAGCTTTTGTAATTCTTAGTTTGATATTATTTCTGTAAAAGTACATTTCAAAATGTTGATAGTCCAGAAGGTAAATACTTTGAAGTTATTGAGAGAAAAAGGTGTTTGAAATGGTGATTTTATTGTTTCAATAGTATAAAAGATAAACTTTCTATAACTTAGTTATAACTTGAGTTTTCATCATTTTAAAACCTTTCTATTTCTATTATTTTCTATAAGCTTCCTTGCAATGAAATTTAATGAATTTTGTAAGATCTGGATGGTTGAGTTTATTTAGTGTAACAGTTTTGAATTTTGGCATTGCTTTTATATTCCACATTTCCAATGTCAGCTTGATAGGAAAGATTATATAATGAAATGTTAATTCAAATATTTCATCCTTATCTGAATATGAGTACTGTAACCATTGGTTTATTTTGAATTTTTTGTGCTTTAATAGAATAAATATACATTGAAAATAAAAGTAAGTAAACACAATGTCTTTCCATTTCGTTGTCTATGTCCGTCGCTCATCACACTATTGTTAGTGCAAACGCTTGTGGTTTCCAGTCAAGGGTAAATGAAGCAATGGACATTCCAATCTGCTGAAAATGATGTCGAATGATACAAGTGGACACCGTATGATGCATAACAGATTGAATTTGTTGTACTATGTTTCGTAATGTGCCTGCACGATCCATCATGGTCATTCGCAGAATTCGCCTGTCATCACTGACAATTGGGAACAAGGTGGGTGTGATCGGCCCCGTCGTTTCCTTTTGTATCCAGCGATGAGAGATCCGCATCACAGTGGCTTGGTTTCATCCAACACGTTGACCAATTTCTCTGAAGGATAACCTGCAATCCTTTATAGGCTACTATTTTTCCTCGGTCAAATTCAGAAACTTGGTCAAAAGGCACTCAATGTCTTCCACTATACACAGGTAAACGGGGAGGGGGGAATGCCATATTTCAAATTGCCAATTTGTTCTCCCTTGATATAGCACTTGCAGGTGGTGCTACGGTCGCCCATGATGTGTGTCTGCACTATAAATGCTAGTTTGCATATTTCATCGCCGCCAATGCATGATATAAATTTCACAGGGTTTGCATGCTGCATTCAGGGTATTGCATTTTGTATGGCCAGCAGTGTACATATGTTCTGTAATCTTAAACCCTCCCTTTTCAGCATTTAAGCATGACCATCCATGTCTAGATGCTCAAAATTTTCTAAATTTTTTTCTGCAAGAACGATTTTGTGCCAGTGAAATGTTTATGCTTCATTGCATTACATTTTAAGTCGTTAACATGTTCATCAATCTTAATGGAACCTAGTTGTTTTATTTCTAAAATAAATAAGTAAAGTTGTAAGAATTAGATTCAGAGAAAATTTTAATGTAATGTATGTTATGTTCTGTTTTAACATTCTGAATTTTACTTATTTATTTTAGAATTATTTTAGTCTTCGAAGAACATGTGTAACTGTATTAATTTTTGTGAAAGATGATTATCAAAGAAAATTTAGTTTTCATTCAACTGCTGTAATTTATCAATTGTAATGAATCTTATTATTTTTGCTATTGTTTTTGTGTTTTATGGTTTGCTATAAATTTGGACAATTACTGTTAAACTAAGAGAGAAAAAATATTTGTAATATTTTAGTAATACAATGAATGAATTTTTTAAAACCCTCATTGTTTTGTGGAATTAGGAAGCTTTTAAATCTATTGCATCTTATGACGCTTTGAAATATACATAGCTGATATTGAAACACCGCAAAGGGAGCCCCAATATTCAATTAAAATTATGACTGGTATAGGCATTTTTTAGTCATACTTCCAGTTTACTATGGATTTTTAAAGGTAATTTTTAAAAGATAGTGATAGTTTAACTTTAAGTACAAATGTTAATTTATGTATTTTCAGATGATTCTAGGGAAGACTTAATGAAGGAAATAAAACCCAATTTTCTGGATCCGCAAAAATCATCAGCCTTACCACCTCGAGTACCTGTAAGTTTAAAAAAAAATAAATTAAAACGTATTTTTTAAAAAGGAGAGCTTTAATTAATCTCTTTTCATTATTACCTTTTATAAGTTCGTTTTTCACGTATTTGTTACTATTTTTAATATTAATTTCATGAATTAGAATTTCAATAGGATATTATAACTTGTGAAGAAGCTTGTAATTATAAATTTAAGTTTCATAACATGAAAATATAAGTTATATAGGTGAATATGGATTGTTTGCCTGTGAAATAACCATGACCCTTTGTAGTTCATTTGAAAACTTTACATGTAAGCAAATACATAAGTGTAGAAAAGAAAAATTTCAGAAAATTTGGATATGATTCTAGATGGCAACAGCAATCTTGTATTCTTGAAGCAAAACCAACTTAATGCAAAGAATAATTATTTTCATCAAAAAATTGTTCTTTTCTGTAATTTTTGCATTCTGTTTTAAAATATTATATGTATATTATTTTATGCTTAAATGCTTTCTGCTATGAAATCTATTCTAATATGCATGTAATTAATTTGGTCTGTAGAGTTAGTTTTACATTGTTTTAAATTCATATAATTGTTGTAGTTTCGGTCTATAGGGAAAGGGAATTGATAACTACTTTTTGTGAATAAAATTTGAATATGATCTTAAATTTAAAAATAAAGTAAAAAAGTAAAAATGAATAAAAGATTGTGATTGATAGAAAAGTGTTGATTTAATTTCTTCATGTTAAGTCATTTTAAGTGTTTTATTGACCAAAAATTAATAATAAAATAAGGGATGGCAAATTTTTCCCATTGATGGCACAGCATTTAAAAAAATTCTTTTTTGTTAAATTAGAAAATTTAATTTTTTTATGTGTTTTTCGTCGGTTTTTTACTCTTTCCTTCTTGTATTTTTTACTTTGCTTTTACATACTTTCAAAAAGGGACTTTTTGTTAAATGTTTTTTCTTTGATATTAAATCAAAGATTTCTTAAGTGGAGAGTAAAAAAGCCAAATTATTAAGTTTTGAAAACTATAAGAATTCTATATTTTGGACTTGAAAAACCTTTTTTAAAATTTTCACACATGTCATTTAATGTATTTTTGAAAAGATAAAAAAATATTTGCAAAAGTTTGATATCACCTTGAAAGTAAAATAATTTCAAGAGCTTCTTGTTGAAATATTTAACTTCTAGTAGCTTTATATTCCATGATTGAATTTTCATTTCCAATTTGATCCGATGTTTCCTTGATTTTTAAAGATTTTGAAAAATTAGAAACAGTCTTATAATTATTTTATCTTATAAATACTGTGGATCTAAAATTATATATATGTGGATTTTATTTAAATTTAAATTAAAATACCTTAAAAGCAGTAACTAGTACTTTTGGAAAAACTTGTGGTGATCTATATTGTAATTAGAATTATTGGCTTAAGACGGGAACGCTGTTCCAAAACATAATTTTTAATTCTTTTATAATCATGTAAAATAATGTATTAAAAACAAAAAATGTAATTCATTGGACTTATTGTTGAATATAAGTTTACTTTATTGTCTGAAAATTGTAGAAACAAAATTCTTTTTAATTTTGTAAATCTTGTTAAGTGTTTTTGTGAGGAAGAGGGATTTTTTCGTATTAATATATTTGCTATGATACAGTATTACAATTATTAGAAGGAATTATAATATACAAGTTTCCTGTACTTATGATGTATCAATTCATATTTGTCTAAAAAGCGATTTTACAGGGAAATCAAAATGAAAAGGGCAGATATAAATTTTAAAGTTATTATGTTACAAATAATTCATTTAGGCTTATGCACTGCATAGTGATACACTTAAAAGGCAATACCCTGTTATATATGTAATTGTGCATATATTGCATCAAGAAAAAGTAATGTGTGAGAAAGTAATGTGTTACTTTTATAGAGGTGATAGACAAGGATTGTCTCTCTCTCTCCTAAGTTAAAGCTGTAGTTACACAGTCTTACCTTAGCTTAAAAAAATTTAGAACAAACCGTAATTTTTTTAGTTTTTGCTCTGATATAGCTATTAAAGAGTGAAGTGTAAACTTGGCTGTAATGTTCCAATAACAGTTGTAAACAAACTGGGGGGGGGGGGAATGCTGCTGTTTGCTTTAAACGGAGTTGTTTCAAACTCATATGAAAATTTGTGTTGAAACAATTCACATACCACTTTGTCTGGGTAAGTTTGATTGTTTCATTTCAAGATGGTTGGTATTTTTACTTGCGCACTGAAAACATGCAATGGGGAAAAAAGTAAGAATTTCTCAACTATATACTCTTAATTGCATTCACTACTTCTCATGTTTTATCATTTACACACACACTGATATGTAAAAGTTATGGATGGAACACATTTTCAAAAATCACTGAGTAAATTTAAGTGAAATTTGGAGTGAAAGTACTGAAAAGAGCAATTAAAAAGATAAAATATGATACTCTCTCATAATCATTTATATTTATGAAAGCATGATAGTTCAAAATTGATACAGCAAGGAGTTGCATGTATAGGGTTTAATATGGGGGTATGTTTGCTCTGGACTGCTGTTAATGAGATATTGGAACAATAATTTCCACTCCTCTGATTAAAGCCCTCATTAGCCTTATGAGTGTGTGTGTGGGGGGGGGCAGGTGAGTGACTATTTCTCTGCCAAAAGTATATCAGACATGCTCTATAGGATTTGGTCTGGAGATCTGGTTTGTCACTTCATCTGCTGAAGAGGTTTTCGTCAACCAGCAAGGTAGTGTGGTCAAGTATTTTCATCCATGAAAAAAGAAATTGGGTATCAATTGTCTCTCTAAAAAGTCTTACAGAGCTCTAAGATCTCATCCCTATATCTCAGAGCAGGTCAAGGTGCCTCTCTGAAAGATATACAGCTCTGAGTTCCCATTCAATATCATACCGACCTAAACCATAATGCTACCTGCAAAGTGGTCTACTACAAACATGTCAGGGGGGTGTATATCAGGATCTTTGTTCTCTACACATGTGAACGTGTTAAGAATCAGATTTTGACTGATGAATTTGAGCCCTAGGGCCACTGAAGACCCGCTTTGTTGTGGGACTGATGCATGTTGAATCTGTAGAAGCTCAATTTTTTCCACATTAGCTTGATGTGAATTCTTTAGAGGAGAGTACCAGCTCAGAGAGAGAGAGTTGCCATCCTTATCTTTTTACTGAGGTTCAAAAATGACAATATTCATTGCCAATAGCCATTGTATTACTTTAAAGTATGATATTAATAAACAACCAAATCAGTGTTCGGATTGAATTTCGATAAATTGTTGTAGAAAACTCGTCCATTGTATCTTGAGTCCTAGGACGAGGATTTCTGCACCATGTCATGTGGGCTCTCCTGTGGCCTGGAATGAATGGAATGCAAGTTATTTTCCTGCTGGTTGGATGCCCTACTCTCAGCAAGCATTTTACCTTGAAACTGAGGTTCCAGAAACATTAGAAAAGCTGATGAGTTGAGCTGCTGTCATCCACCTAATTGTGACTTGCATTTAAAGCCAAGTATCTGTTATGCTGGTTTGTGGTGGCTCATAGTGCCTTTTACTGTTTCTGTTGCTTGTAGTTGGTTCCAAAATTTGGAAAACACATTTGGACTCATTGATTCATCTCGCTACCTCTAATATCGGCCATCTGCTCTCTTCTATAATCCATCGTCTAAAAATTGCCCTTGGACTATTGTTTGCAAAAGCTACAAAAATAATCACAAGCCTCCAGAAACACCAGAAAAATTAAAAGTACACAAAGTAATGTTTGAAGTTGCTGTCTTGTCAGTTTTCTTAATTTGTATTAAACCAGAGAAACTGAATTTGAATGTGTGTGCATTATTAAGAAACGTATATTTTCTTTGTTACGTTTACCAATTTTTGTTTAATATGGTTCAGTAGTTTTTGAAAATGTGAAACTGTTTCTTTTAGAACCTCAATTTGTGCATGTATGAACTTATATTTTCTTTGAAATTTTTTAATAGGAAAGAAGTAGTAGTCGTGATCGCCGTCCAAACAACTGGCAGGGGAGACCTGTTCATTTATGGACCACAGCACAAGTGGGCCAGTGGCTCATGGTTTTAGGATTGGAACAATATATTAAATGTTTCCAAGCTCATGAAATTACTGGCATCCACCTCCTCAATTTGGACAGTACAAAGCTTAAGGTATCATTTAATTTCATTATGAACGAAATATTTTTTTTCTTTATGACTACATTCATAATATATCCTATTCAACATTAATATTTTACAATTATAACATTTTTGTAGGCTATCGGTGTAAATAGCAGTAGTGACAGATCAGTAATCAAGAAAAAATTGAAAGAGATGAAAGCATTACTTGAGAAAGAAAGAAAAGCTCATGAGAAAGAACAGAAAGCTCTAGAAAAGCTGCAAAAAAAAGCAGAGAAAGCACGTAAAAAGTGACTAAAACTAAGCTTCCATATGAAGGTGAATCAATATTTGACTTGGCTGCAACTTCCTGTAAAAGTGCCAAACACTTTCCATTTTGTTTGAATGATTTATATAATTGAGTATGAATCTTACCTTTCATTAATTTCATTGCTATTTTACCTGCAGAGTGATTGTATATTTTTTTTACCAGGTACTCAATTAGTCATATTAATTGTGTTGAAAAATTAGCAAATTATTTTTGTTAAATTTTAGCATTTTTGAAGTATTTGTTTGGTTTTACTTTTTTGCTGTGTCTTATTTTTATTTATAAATAGCAATGATATGTAATTAAAACCCGTTGATAAAGTATCGGGAACATTTTGTATCTCTTTTATATATTTATATACACTAGTGATTGTGTAGTAGGTATACACAGAACTATATGTTCGCCGTTGTATTTTGCTTGTGATATTTATTCAGTCATTTGCCAGTTTTAATGCAGTTTAGGATTAAGTCCACATGCATTTTTCGGCCATGAAAAGCATTTATTGTATAATGCACTTTTATGGAAATATGTGAAATTTCAAGGCCTATTTATGTGATTTTTTTTTTTATAGAAGCAAAAGCAATTCCTAATGTGATTTTTATTTTTTAGTACTTAAATCCGCGCATTTTTGTTAAGATAAAATAGTGGCATATTTTGCATTTTTTATTTATATTTCTGGAAAATATACATTTTATTTTTTAAGCTAATTGTGCAATTTTTTTATGTTTCATTGTTATTTACAAAGAAAAGCTTTTATTTAGCAGTTTTTTGTAATGCTATATTATTTTTTTAAGAGTGCTTTATATTTAGTTTTTAATGTATATGAACCTGTTATGCTTTTAAACTTATTTTATTTTAAATACTCCGTGATGTCAAAACACGTGATGTATTTTACATTGAAAAGCCAAAATATGTATTGTGTAAGCTTTTAAAGCTTTATTGTAAAGTCAAAACACTGCCATGGTTATTATTTGTCTATTCTGTGATTAATTAAAGAAAATTGTACATAGAAGTCCTTTTTTTCTCCTAGTGAAATCTATATTTAAATTCATTTGTGAATTTTTTTTTTATTAGATCTAAAAAAAGTTTGAGTAGCACCTTTCAATCTAAAAAGAAAGAAATAAAATAAAATAAATGGACACATTTCTTTTTATGCTCAGGTATTCCATTTTGACTCTTTTTAATAGAAGCAGCTTACTTCTTTTTCTTTAGTATTATTTTGTGATTTGATTTTTGCTGGTAATAATATGGTAGTCTATTTTATTAATTTTTAAAATTATCTAATTTTTTATTTCCTTTTTCAAAATGTATTAACAGTTCTTCGACGAATACTTTGTGCATTCAGACCATGAAATTAAAAGTACTCTAAAAAATATTTAGCTGCTTACTATATGCTTTATGTACTTTTTATCCTTTTTAAAATTCTAATTCTAATGATAATGTTTAATTAAGTAATGAATATGAAACTAAGTTGGCTTAGCTTCTTAATGATATCTTCTGATTTTAATTTTGTATTGCTATCTTTTAATTTTTTAAATACATTTCCAAAATGATTTACTGTGTGAAATACAATAAATTTTGAGCACTTCTGTAAATGGAGCATTTTTCACTTTTTTTGCATGGGGTGTTTAAAATATTTTTAATTAAAGGTGGTGAGAATGGTAATATGAATAAAAAATGCATTTAATTGATATTCAATACAAACTTTGAAATGTGTTTGTAGCTCTTGTGTAGCTGAATTATGATATACTTTTAGATTTTATTGGAATGAGATGCTCATTATATAATACGAGTCTGTATAATTTTAAGTAAATTTTTATTTACGTATATAGAAATTAAAATATGTGCGACACATTGAATGAGTTACTTATAAATATATGATGTACATAATTTTTCATATGAATGTTCTACAAATCTAAGTTTGAATACTTGTGACTCCATGGAAGCTGAATTTAATTTTTTATGTGAATTATTGCTATTAAAATGGCTTGATTCAATTTTCTAAGAATTTTTTTTATGTAATTTTGAAAATATTTTGATGTAAATTCAGTATAAGTACAACAATATATATATACAGGACTTTTAAAATGTGTATTTTTAAGACTTGTGGTTTTAAAATACACTTTACTCTATATTTTACTACATAGAAAATGCTCATCTATTACTAAACTTTTACAAATACATTTTGCATTTCATTATTAGTTTTTCTTATTTTTTTATTCTATATTAATTGAGCATTTGTAATTTATCATTAATTTCATGATATTAGGTCAATTACGTTTTACTCTTAATTTAGATGAAGGAAATATTGGAGTTTATATATATATACTTTTAAAATAGGAGGGAGATTCATTGTCTACTTATTTTGAAATATTCAGTTTGGGTTTCCCATAATTTTTCCTGAGTTATCATCTGAAATATAATTACTTATTTTATTGATTCTTTGAAATAAAGGTATCTAAAATGATTATCTTGAGTAATATGGTTACATTGAAGCAAATTGGGATCTTTTTTCGATTTACAGCAAGAGTTTTTCACTTTTTGTCCTTTGTAATTGTTATACACAGTATTCCATTTTGATTGCTCACATTGTAAAATTGTTATTGACAAAAGATAGTAGCATTAGCAATATCTGGTTTAGCTCTCTTTGTTTAACATGTCTGGTTAAGAAAGACCCCTAAAAGTTGAAATATTTATTTGTATATATCTTGAGACCACAAGAAAATGTCTGACATCTATATATTATTGAAGATTTCCTTCAGTTCATTGATTTCAATAAACCACAAAAATGAATTTCTTGGACCTTTTTGTGTAATAACGTTCATTTTACGCATTTTATAATTGTTATAAACTATATTTTATGTTTTTCACTCTGTGAAAAATATTGTGGAAGGATGATTTTAATTCAAGTAATTAATAGTTTATTTTCTTCATTCTGAAAGGCTATATAAATACATACTTAAAGCTGCGACTCAGAAGCATGATTTGTGAAAAAGCAATAATTTAGTTTTTAAGTCATTATAAACCTAAATGATTATACTCATATCTAAGTCAAATAATAAATAAAATTATATCCATTAATTGTGGCATGAAAGACAATAAAATCTTAGGTCTCTGCTGTGAAGTTTATTAAACTTGTATTTTTATTTGTCATCAGAAAATGATATATGCACTGCTTGACAATTGATAAGGAACAGTTAAATTTTTTGGAATAATTAAGAATAGACAATGATTAAAGAAATGAAACTAAATATACATATTTAGTACAGACGATGTGCATTTATTATAGTGGAAAATGGTTTGGATATTGCCACATCGAAGAATAAAAACTTAAAAATAAAAAAAGATGCTCTCCTTGCATGATTTTCTAACAGCTACAAAAAATAGATCTTCATGTCAGAATGATGCAGACATGAGTACCTGAGTAAGATGTGTGTTGACCATGAACACCAATGCATATTTTGCTTCTGTTCTCCATGCTCTTCACTAAACTATCAAGGAGTCCTTGGGGGGGATATTATCCTACTTTTATCTCAAGTCTGTTTTGAGCTCTTGTGCTGTACTGGGAGGGATGGTATTTTGTGCTACACGTTTGCTATGTGCATCCTAGGCATATTCAATAGGAATTAGGTTGGGAGAGTAAGCAGGCCATTGCGTATGAAGAGTATTTTCACCTTGCAGTGTGTCTGATACCTCAACACTTGTGTGTAGCCGCACATTTTAGCCCATAAACAGAAAGTCAGGACCTACAGCCTGCCTATGAATACGAACATTATCCAGAACAATCTCTCTGCAAAACCATTGTGATATAACGTTTCTTTGCTCAAAGATGTGAAACAGTGTTGTGCTTTTGTGCATGAGGCCTGCCCACGCTGTCACTTTTAGGCTGTACCGATCACGTTCACAGACAAACTTTTGTGTGAAACGTGTTCCACGCTTTCTCCACAATAAATTGTGGCTTGAATCACTTGTCACACTGAAATGGTATTCGCCAGAGGACATCACTCTAGACCAATTTTGGTGATCACAACTAACATGTTCTTTACACCAGCGTAATCTATCGATGATGGCGTGGTTGAAGTGGGATGCAACTAACAGTCTTTTATGCATGCAAACCAATTTGATTTAATTGCTGGAGAGGGTTCTTGCTGAAACATGCATACTGGTAGCAGTTGCAAGGTCTGCAACTATCCAGCCAGGAGTGAAATTTCTGTTCCTTTTTGCCACGAGGGCTACATAGTGATCCTCTAAAAGTGTGGTGTTCCTACCTAAACCCTTAGCATGATTTCGCAAAGCATTTCCACCTTCAGTGACCTTCTTTAACCCTTTAAGCGGTCAATTATTTTACCAGAAATGCTTCCAAAAAAGGCATATTTTTTTATTGCATATAATTAAGTACCATACTTAATAGAATAAGAATATTAAGAATTTTTTTTCACTTTTAATGCTTTTACAACATTTTTTATTCGTGATTTTGTGGGTCAAATGCTGCATTATCAGAAAAATGCAAGTAGCGTTGCAAAAGGCAGAATCGGCGATGAGACATTTTAGAGAAAAAACGTGTATTAGTTGAATATCTTTTGCTCCAATAATGATCAATTCCAGGTTTCTTGACAATTCCTTGAAGTATATTGAGAGCGAAAAATACATGCAACTCTTCCACAGTAGTTTCTACCCAAAATTTACTCTTTGAGAAATGTCTTTCAACACTGGATTGGATGCACTGTTTAGCATATTTATTTGTCTCTTCCACAATTTTACTCATGAGTGAAAAATCAATGAATGTTTCATAAAATTGTAGAACATCAGAAGTGTCGTCAAATTGTACTTGCACAGAGGGAATATACCAGAAAATTTAAATAGAGGACACAGAACAGGTGGATTTTTCACATCAATCTCGGTAAAAATTCTCGCAGAACTCAAATCTTCATCAGAGCTGAGCTCACTGCACGAGTCATCCGAGGAATAATCCAAATAATTAGAAAAAATATCTGTATCGGTATCAGAATGTAGTTCATCTAAAAGAAAGTATTTTCGTCGTCTATTCCATCCATAAGATTCACAAGCACGGCATACAGTAGAACAAAAATTTCAAAGAAAAGTTCCCGCTTTCCCGCTACATAGAAAAACCCGGATGAAAAGCATTTCATTTACATAGACAAGCCACGCCATCTGTTGAAAAATAATACTAAATAGTCTCTTTCAATAATGAAAAATGCGGGCAAACCAGAAAAGGAAAGGAGAAAATATAGATGCCCGTACGGTGTACGGGCAAACCAGATGAGGCCAATTTCGGGTAGCATGTACACTGTACGGGCAAACTGCTTAAAGGGTTAATCGTGAGATGATACTCTTTGGTTCACCCATTACAGTGGTGACATTTTGACCTGCTTCCAGTCGTCCAACTGTTTGTCCACGATCGTAGTCACTCAAATGATGTCTTGCTCTTAATTATTGCAAGAACCAAACAAAATTTCAGAGAAGAAACCTTTATAACTTCCAGCACTGTTTTCATCAATCATTAAACAGCTTGAATTTTCGTATGAATCATGAGCTTGTATGCATTGTCTTTTATACAGATAACAAGACCTGGTCTACCATGCCTTCTGAACTTGAATTTACTTATATTGGTCAGGTGTCTGAGATGCAATTTTGCATAAATCACTTGTTCCTTAACAATTGTCAGGCAGTGTAACTTCATTTGCTACTTATTAACTTGATTAATCAGTAATTTAATAACCATTGGCAAACTACTTAGTTGAAGGACTGATGCCATTCTACTTTTTGAGAAGTATTTATGTTCTGAAACCTTAACTTTTTCCATATTCATTGTTATTTTTACTTAAGCTGCAACTTTTTTAAAAAAATATATTTAATATTCTTTTTTGAACACTAGACTGATTTTCTAAAAATCAAATATAAAATTATATCAAATTTTTCCAATTATATATAAAATAATTATTTCGTAGAAACTGTCATCATATGGAATTTAAACTCATTTGAGTTTTCTCATGCTTTAATGCATCCTTTTATGTATCTACGACTACCCAGGACTTTTTTAGAAATCAGGAATCAGATGCAAACTAGTATGCAATAGGTAAACACTTTTCTTTTAAATGTGTTAGACACTATGTGTTGGGGAAAAGTTTTATGTTTAAAGAATTTACTTATTGCTGTTGTGTGTCATACGCTAAAAAACAATGTCTGTGAACAAAACTTTTTAAAGTGGTAAATATTAAATATTTTTTTGTTGTGTGCTTCATAGATATTTGATATGGTAAAGTTAAAATTAGAATAATGAAATGAGATTTTCTTTAAAAAAAATCATGTAATGGATAAATTATGTTTTTAGATGTATATACCCATTTTTATTTTATTCTATAAAGTAATTATTAGAATTCTAAATTTAGTTATTCCTTTGAAAATGCATGTTTGAATTTTTATTGACCGTTTTTTTTTTTACATAGTTTTTGACCCTCTGATTTTTTTATGGGTCTAAATTATATGTAGTTTTCTTTAAAGTAAAAGTAGTATATCTGTGATTTTTCTATTTGAAAATTTTAGATATGTGTATTTTCCTGTGCCAAAAAAATTTTAATTGATCTCAGTAATGTTATCTCTATCTAACCCTTTTCAAATAGAAGTCTTAGTAAAGTGTTAACTATATTCTTGGAAAATGTAGGATTGAGGTGTTGAAAATCAGTTTTATATTCATTTTTTTCCATTTCTTTATAGTATATTTTGTTCACTTTTAAATGTAATTTTTTGTATGTTATAATTTTATATTTTTATTTTTGTGTATTTATCATTTTATTATCAAAAGCCTTATAGTGGAACGATGTTGTAAAATGTGTTAATGAATAAGCAAAATCTTAGATGCTTGAGAACTAATTGATATTTGTAAAATGTCGATTTTTCTTGTATGAAGCTTAGTATTTTATTAAGTTAAAATATAAATTTAAATCTGAGCTATATCTGAGTTTAAAGGGTATCTAATGTGGAAACTGCTCTTACTTTTAAACCACATGCTTTGTATAGAAAAATTCAATTTTTCTATCCCTTGTCTAAAAACTAAATGCATTTAGTGTCTAATTAAAAAAAAAAACAGTTTGAAATTTGGAAAAGAGAGAGAGAGAGCAGTGGATGAAGGAAGAAATGGATGATGAGCAAAAAGATCAATAATAAGCAATTTTTATTGCTATGTATGTATGTATGAAGGATTTGAAATATTCACTTCTCATCATTATTATATTTTAGATTAAAAATTTCAGAATTCTAATTGGCAATGTATGAATTATAAAACATGAGTATAACACTCTTCAACAATTGCTGAATAAAAATTTTAAACTCGCCATTTCATGTAATGTTTTATGTCACAAAGACTTTTAAATAAAAGGTATAGGTGATGGTTTAGATGTATCAAAGATTTTTAATGTATTGTTTCGAACATCTTAAATGGTATAGGGTGAGTTAACATTGTAATATGTGTGTCTTATTCTCGTCAGTTTTGAAAGGGTTTTGATTAAGTTCTAAAAAGATAATGCTGCTAAAATGTGATGAAATAAAATCCAAAAATTCTCAGTTTCTTTCTTTTATCAACAGTAGACCATAACCCTAAAATCCGGCACATAACGCGTACTTTTAACACAAAAAATAAGATCGAAATTTACGGGTGCAGGGTATATCGCCGGCTATAAAAACGATTGGCATTAAAGTTAAAAATAAATGAGAGCATGTAAAAAATTAGCATATACCTAAGTACTGTTTATTTAAAAGAAATGGCATACCTTTTGAACTTAAGGAGTTGTAATTCTAGAGGTAAACTTTTTTCAAAAGCTTGAAATAATATATCGAATAAATGCCTTCAAAACATAAGAGTATTGCAGCTACATTTCTGGTTTCTTTGTAAAAAAGAGGGCGCGAGTTATCTGACGAATGTACTTAAAAATTAAAAAATGCAGCTCAAAAGTATAGGTCCCATGCATGTTATATACCAGATTTTACGGTAATTTTTGTCTTATAAGTTTCTTTCTATGACATACATGTAGTTAATTTTTTAATCAGACAATTTGTTGCTTGTACTATTTATGAGTTTAGTTTTTTTGCTGTACAACTAGGGCTTGTTTTGTGCTTTAAACATAATGCAATTTGAATGTTTTTTGTATAATTAGTTAATATTTAATTGTAATGCATAATCACTAATCGGCTGGAATAAACAGTAGTTGAGGAAGGCTGCAGTATTTTTTTCCCTTTAAAGAAGTTTTTAAAGTTTTAAATTGTACCCCTTATAACCACAACCATAATGTTTTTTTCATAAAGTAGATGAATAAATAATAAAATGAAATGCATATGTCTGTATAATTGTTAGAATGCCATATCACAATCTACACATATTTGAGCACATGGATTCTTTTCAAGCAATGAATATGTGAAAGAAAGTTATTTTCCTCTTTTATAATTATGGATTTTAATTTCAATTTAATTCATAAACAAAAATAGAATTGGTCTTATGTTGTTTATCAAAGGGTGTATCTTTCTCATCATTTTACATTTTTTCAGATGCATATTAGTAAAATGCTTCATTATTTTCAGCATCATGTTGAAATGTATATCAATGATGTATCTTTTAGATATTCAAAACTTTTAACTTCTGCTTAGTATTTATATTGCAATTTAAAATCCTTCTCATGCACCATTGCCAATTGTTCACCTATTATGTTCTATGAATCATGCATTTTTTTGAAAAGTAAATTTAAGTGGTAAGTGTGTGTGTAAATCTTAAGGAATATTGAATTAAATATGCTCAATGTATACAATATGCATTAAAGTAGGTAACATCCATAATTTATCATATTTATTTTTGTACTACATAACAAGTTGATTGGAAGCAAAATGGCTATTGACTATGAAATTTTCATATTTAGTATATTCATTTTATATTTCATTGTTGCAAAATATATGATTCATTACTGTTTTTATTATTTTTTTCACACATTTACCCCTGCATTATTTTTTGAATGTACTAATTTAAACATTTATTGGAAAACATTCATCTCTTTATAAAGACGTCCATTTACATACTTTTTCTAATTTTTTTCCCTCCATGCTAGTGGTTTAAATTTTTGCATACTTTATATTCAAAAGTTTAACAAGTGGAAAGTCGTTATTTATTTTGCTTTATCTTTTTTTAAAAATTTAACTATTGAAAAGGGAAAAAGTTGTAATTGTTTCAAAACAGTAACTGAATTGTAATATTTTCTATTAAAGATAAAAAAAAATAATAAATTTGCTAATTTGAAAGAAAATTTAAACAAACAAGATTTTACTTACTTTGAACATTTTTCTTTTTATTAAGTTTATTTACTTGACTTTTTTTTTTGCTCTTTTCTTAAATGTATGTCTATGGTATGTTGTGTGTGTTGGATTTAAACTGTGTAGTAGATACTTCTTTAAAAAAAAAAAAAAAACTATCGTATAAATTATTTATTGAAATAAAATATAGTTGAAGTATATATATATATATATAAAGTAACTGTATGATACATTGAGGAATTTAATTGATAGTTAAATTAAAAATTGAAACCTAATTTAATTTAATGATTTGTTTCATCAAAATTTTTATGTAAGTAACACTCTTTTTGTGTGCTATTTATTGCTTGTTTAAATAAGGAATCTATATATACAAAAATAAATTTTAAAAGTGCTTTTTATTTTGGACGTATAATAGAAGTGAAATAACATGGAACTTTTTTTGTATGTGTATATAAAAAAGAACTATTAGAAATTTTCATTCAATAGTCTAAATTAATGACCAGTTATTTAGGTAGCAAATTCAGTTTTAATAGAAATTAGGAAATACAAATAGTGTAGCTCAATTTTTTCCCCTTAGAAATTATTATTTAATAGTTCATTAATTTTTAAACTTTTTCTACTTTCTAAATATGTAAAAAGTATTTGAAAAATGTGAGAGTGCATTAAAACAGCCACAAGCATGTTGAATATGTATGTGTGCAATTAGTATAACTTGAATCTGTCATTGTATAAATTTTTTGATGTTCATTGGATGTTTTTAAAAGGAATATGCTTGTTTGTTTACCATTTTATTCTTAAAATAAATTTTTTATGTTATTGCATTTATGAGTACTTTTATTTACTAACCTTTGTATTCAGCTATACATTGTGATATCTTTTTACCTAATTAATGGTGAATACATGTAGTCAATTTAAATTTATTTAAGTAGAAACAGTTTGTGATAAATTGTTGCAAGAATTATGTTGAGTGACACAATTTTAGAATTTTCTAATGAATATATATATTGTTCTAATCATATATTTCTCATGTGGCATTTATTTGATAAAAGTATGCAAAAGTAAATCATGTTTGTGCTTTGATTTTGTCATTTTAGTATAAAGTAAGCTTTGAATGGTTGAATTAGAATGCATTCATGAATATTAACTCATTTACAAAGTTAATTATTGATTATACATGTGTGTGTGTTTTCTTTATTTTTTTTTTGTTGTATATTGTATTGTGTGTTTGTAAATAAACTTGAATTTTATATGTGACAGTTTATATTCAGTTGAATATATATATATATATATAATATGATGTGAACAAAATATGTAATATTAACTTGCCGTATTGGATTTTATTCTTTGTATTTTATGAAAGAATTTCAAGGTCATGTTTTTATATTCAAAGAAAAATAGAAATTAAAAAGAACAATATTTATTCTAAGGTGTTTTAGTTCCAATATACTTTGGAAGATCTAATTCAAATTGTTATTCGAAAAGAATCCTCCGCTCTAAATGTTTGTTTTATTTTGTTCTTGACACATTTATTTTATTATATTTGTGATAAGATAATCTTTCAGAAGATGATTTTTGCGATTTTTTTTTTTGTAAAAATACATTCTTTCAATGATTAGCTTCTTAAAAAAAATGTCTTTTAATTTTCTAGATTTTATATAACAAAAATTCAATAAAATACTAAACATTATTCAAGGTATACTCTTATTTCCTGACAAATAACTAGCAGAAAGCTTAGTTTAATTTCTTTTTGTATATTTTAGTTCTTCATGACAGAAAGAGCCAGTGTTTTAAAGAAATTATTTTAAAATCTGAAACCATGCTTAATATATAATGTAAAATTTTATTTATTTTACATATACCATAGAGAAAAGATATCTAATACGTCCACAAACCAATTGCATCGACATCTGACCCTGTATGTGCTTCGTAGCACTGTAAGAATAAAGAGTAAGAAATATCCGAAAATAGAGACATATATGTATTTTAGACAGTGTTGTAGATACATTCAATAACAATCAAGATAATGCAAAATTACATTCAAGAAGACATAGTATTAAAAGATATACATGACAATCAGTAATGGCATTAGTTAAGCTTCAACTAATGAAGCTATGTTTTTTACACATAGAAACATGCACAAATGCTAAGGAAATGCAGATTTGACTAGATTGAAAGTTAACTTAGAAGTGAAATATATATTGGTCCGTATGAGACATTAATATACATAGATGCTTAATATTGTGTTTGGGTAACAATTTAAGAGTTGATTTTATAGCATGAAAAACACTCGTTTTTTTTAAATAACACAATGAAATATTTTTCATAACTATACATCGTCAAAGTAATAACATAGATTTTTGTACATTCTGAAACTGATCATTATAACCATAGTAGTTTCATTCTGAAGTACACTAAACACAATTTACGAAGATTTGGCGGGCCCGAAATAGAACCGCTAATTATCTAAGCTGCAGTCAAGCATTTTAACTATTTAACTACTAGGGCGAGTGTTTGCTTTCTCAAACTGTTCTAACCTGTTGCCACCCTTGCTCTATAAAATAACAGTTTAAAAAGAATAAAGAAATGTGAATATAGCATTTATTTCGCGCAGAAATACAGTGCTATGCAGTTTATTGTATGCATTCACATACAAAAAAGGGGGGGAGAAACTACTTGGAATTTTATGTATAATGCAGGAAATTATTCATTTTGATAAATAATGCACATAGTTTTCACAATACTGCAGTAACTGTTTTGAATTATTTTTTTAATAAAAAGAGTTCATGCTGTTTCACGTTAATTGTCTTAAAATACGAGAGACAAATCACAAGGCAAGATTCCCTAATAAGCTCCAGTAAATTTGTAAAATTCAGTTCAAAACACTTATATTTTTTTATGAGAGTCAACCTTATTTAAACAGATGAAGGTACATTTTTTTTTAAATTTTAAACTTTAAAATCTTTTGATAATACTACAATTCCTTATGCTAAGCAAACACAATGAATGAATTATATGTTTCGTCTGATTATTGACTTATTATATATATGAATTCTATTATTTCATATATAGAATAAGAACAAATATATATGAAATAGGATATTTTTTTTAAAAATCTTTTTCAATTACGTCATTCATCAAAATTGCGGTCAATTTTTACGTGATATTCAGTCAAAAAAAATTACATGACGTATATGTAGAATTTATGAGAATGGTTCATATAAGCAAATATTTGAAGTTTTTTTCATGAAATATTTTCTGAAATATGAGATTACACTTAAAGTAAAATAAAGTTTAGAAAAAGGAATTTCATTCAATTAAACAAAATCTATGGATAATGCTAGTAATTTTAAATTTTTATTTAAAAATTTTTTAAAAATATATATTATAACTTATAACGCTTATAACGAATTTTCTAAGTCTATTAATTATTAGTTATGAAATACTTTTCATATAGCCCTAAGATTTTATACTGTTGTGAAATGTAATCACTCTAGTATTTCTATAGATAGATACCTTTTCCTGTAACAGATTTATTGGTTTAGATTTTATCTGAATCGAACAAGAAAATTTACACAATAAAACGTTTTCATTCATTAAGATATTTGAGTCCCATTTGTTTTGTAACTTTAAAAATTTAAGATATGAAAGAAAAAAAAACGGCCTATTTTGTTAGAATTAAAGAGTAATGAAACAATTTTAAAGGTTATTCTTACTATAATCCTTTCAAATAAGTTATACTTTATTATTTTTAATTTCTGCGATGAAACAGTAATTGTGTATATGATTTTTTTATAGTTGTGGTTGCGCAGCGCGTTTTGAAAGTATACACTGAGAAAAAGATGAAGTAATTTTACAAAATGCAGCATTTTTATTAGGTTATGTTAAAATATAGGAAACTTGGAAGCGTAGATGTTATCGAGGACGGGTATAACATTTTGTTAAGGACGGGCTTAGTAAAAAATAGACATCTGAAAAAAAAAAATTGACATTTGTTATTTTCAATGTAAGTATTCATTAATTGAAATAATTTGGAATAATATGAATTTGTAAAATATATATATATTTTTTTACTTAACATTTTTATAGTATTATATTTATTCTTTTCTCGGCGAAATTTTACAATTGAAGTATTTTTCTATTTTTAATTCTGTTTTGCAATTTGTTACTTATTCCAAGTACGTTTAAAAATTGTATATTGAATTTTCAAAGTTTTAAAAAAATGTAGACAGTTATGTACAATCTTGGAAAAATACCTGTTTTAGATACCGTTTTGTAATGAAACATTAATTACATTTTATTAAAAATTTCCTTTTTTTTATTAAGCTTATGATAATATTATTCAAAATATAAAATGGCGAGGCAAATGTATTAATTTTTTATGAACTGTATACATAGATTGCATTCATTTTTTTTTTTTTTTTTTTTGTCGATTCAAAATTTTGTCTTTTTGTAAACAGTTATTTATTGTACTTAGTCTTGATATATAAATATCTTATAGATAAATAAGATGAAATATCTGATAGTTTTCTAGTTAAAAGAATCACAATTGAAGTTAATATAATTAATTTATACTTTGAAAGCATTTTTTCATCATATTTTGACATTAAATAGGGTTGTTCCGCAATAAACTTTGTTAATAAAATACACAAGGATTTTTGCTCTGTTTTCGTCGAATTAGTATTCATGAAAGAATAGAGGTATCATTCTAAAAAAAAATGAATATTTTTCTGTGTCTACTAAGCATACTAAAATTATTTTCTCTTCTTTCATGACAAATGGTAATTTGTTTTCCTACATATTACGCTTTTGATTTTAAAATAGTTAAATTATATCTTGAATATATTTTCCGATAATATACCTGAAAAATTTCACACGTGCCAAAAATTGAGGGTATTTTTTAAAATAATTTTAAACAATTATTTAAGATAATTTCGTGACTGCATTTTACCTGTTTTCAAAAACGTGACATTTCTGAAACACATGAAATAAAAGTTTCATGTAATGATTTCAGTTGTGATGTTTACATTCATTTCGTACTTTTTCACTGACCAAAGGAAGTATTTTTATTTCTTGCCGAGGAAAAATCTTTTAAAAAAATAAAACACTTTTGTCTTTTTCACTGAGAATAATTTAAATCGATGTTTGGACTTGACTTAAAACACCCTTTTGTTAGCAACCAAGAAAAGCAACACAAGCGTGAACTGAGCATGAAACTGTTTATAATTCCAACAGATTCACAGTTTGTTCTCATGCTTTGTCTTGAACCCTGAGGAATATGTTGTGAACCTTTGCCAATCCACTACCGACTACACTGCTTGTACTTGATGTGGATGTCAGTGAGGCCCGAGCTGTTGATTCAGATTCTGTGTTAACGGAAACCAAAGAAGATGTTCTTCTGGAAGCCGAGAACGGACATATGGAGAAGGCTTAATTGCATTTGTATACGGGCAAACTTCAATGATAGGATCATTTGTCCATAGTTCCTATAGAAAAAGAGATATTTTAGTATTTTTTAAAAAATAATTTTCATTTAGAATTGTTTATAAATTTTGTAGAAC
This sequence comes from Trichonephila clavata, assembly GCA_019973975.1. NCBI lineage: Eukaryota > Metazoa > Arthropoda > Arachnida > Araneae > Nephilidae > Trichonephila > Trichonephila clavata. The sequence goes on from BMAO01007189.1 coordinate 102,335, forward strand.
ATCATAATGACTGTGATGAACTCTCAAATTCATTTGATGTGCTAATTAATATAAGCTATTATAGGTACAATGGCGTAACGTACACCCCGCATCGCGGGGTTGGAGGGGGGGGAGGAGCAGGATTCTAGAGAGCCCAAAGTCTGACTGACGCCAAGTACGGCTTCGGGCCCCAAACCTGACTTTGCAGGGGGGGGGGGGGCTAATATTTTTCGTTACACCACTGCTATTATATAAGCCAATGCTTAACACTTTGAATCCCTTTAGCAGCATTACATAATGAGAGGATCATTTAAACTTAGGATAATGAAGGAGTATGTGTGTTAATAAGACGAAGCTTTCTTCGAAATGCAAATTATCAGTTTCACTTTTATAATCTTTAAAAAAAATAATTTTAATTACATTTTAATCAAAAGATTTATTCTGAGGAGTCTAACCTTTTTAATTTCTTAAGGACATTTTCTTGTAAATTGTTTTCTTTAAAAATGCTGTACATTTTTTTTTTATCTGTAATCTATTTGCTTACTAAAACAGTAAATTTGATATTTTTCTTCTTTATAACTTTAAATAATTTTAAACATTTCCTGAAGGAGTTTAAGGATCAGTAGACTAAAATTCAATTATGTAATTTTAAAATAGTTTCTATATTCCTCCCTTTCAAGTTATCCACCTAAATCTGACTCAAACATTTCCGTGGATTTGAAACCCTAGCTGTTCATATATGCGTAAAAAATTAATAATATGCCTCGAAATATCCTTATTATTCTAACCTTACGGTAACGGAGCAATATTAACTACAAAAAAGAAATAAATGAAGTAGTATATTTAGTTTAAGAGGCAAATTCACTAAGAAAGGCTGGAAAATAAAAATTAGGTTTAATTCTAAATTTGAGAAAATTAGATGACAAGTAGCTTAATTGATTTTCATTGTGTTTTTGTTGACCAGGGGTCGGCAACGTTGTAGTTGTGGTGTGCCAAACCAATCTACAAATATGTTTCAAGGTGCCCCACTGTAGAGAATATTTGAAAGAATTCTGTTCTTGTCGCAATGCATGTAGAGTTAGAGAATAGTGGGCAATAATACAGATTTAGGGTTTTGCTTTAGATTATAATTATGCATCATTTAAAGATATATAACATAAAAATAAATATAAAATAAATTTTCCTTCAGTATAAATAAAAAAACTACAGTTAAATATATTATACATATTTTAATATTTATTTAAATAAGAAATGACATAAAATATAAGTATTCCTCTTCCACAATATAGTGAAATAGAAAAATATTTTATTGCGAACCTTGTCGCTCTACTTCATATCGCAATATTTGGAGTATTATTTGTGACTTTCAATTTGACACGCTTTTGAATATTCAGTTGTTAAATAATTTCTTTGCGGACTCAAAATATTTTGACATGAGAAAAGATTTGTTCGCAGAGATATGTAGAACCAAAAGCGGAAAATAGTTGTCGATTCAACCGTTAGTTATCTTTCAGATTTTTTCGTAATTCCGTAATTGTTGCTTTCCATATTAATGAAGATGTTAGTCCAATAATCTCATTTTCAAAATTATCAATCGCTATCCACTCAAAAATTGACAAATTTGGAGAGTAGTGCAGAGTGTCACTGAGAACTGCGCCAAAGGTTGCCAACCCCTGTTGTAGACATATCTGTCAATACCTTTTCATGGACTTGGATATTATTTTATCGTGTATAGAAAATTACTTTGCTGTAAAAACCATAAATACGCTTTATTTATTCAGTTTATAAATTCTATCACTTTTTTTTTTGTTGAACTTTCTACTGGTGATGCTAGTGTTTGCTATGAATTGTTTTACTTTTGTATACTTGTAATTAGTTGGCTAGTTTTATGCTGATATTATTTATAGAGGGTTAAATGTGGTTAATATATTTTCTTACCTCATCCCCTACTTTGGTCCACTTCAGCACTGCTTCATCATCACCATAACAACCAGCACAGCTGATTATAGTAGGTTCAGTTCCACACCTGTACGATAAATTTATTGATTTCGTAAAAAAAGGAAAATGATTGTAATTTACAATTTACACAGCTTAATAAAGCTATAATATTGTATGACGGTGAAAATGTAATATCAAGAAAGGATAGCCAGAAAAATATACAAATCACATGGTAGTACAGCTCACCGAGTTATGAAAATGACTCAGAATGCACAATAACTGTCTCACACTCGTTAAGAACAATATAATGGAAGGACGGCTGATTCCACAATAGTCCCACCACTCGGTTGGGGAAAGAAATCAGTTAATGTTGTAAGCGAAACGTTACGTTGCAGAGAAGCCAAATCGCTGCCGACGTAGGCAGTTCCAGCAGACAAACGACTCGTGAGGGGTATGTAATAGGACTAGGAAAGGCAGGTTGGTTATTCCGTTGCTTGGCATCGGACAACTACCTACACGCGTCCACGGTGCACCGGCTGTGGTAAAGATGGCAAGAAGAGAATATACCACGTTTGAAGGGCTAATGCAGCCAGAGGGCGTCCTTCTCGCGCGAGTGGAACTACGCATTCACAGATTGCCCTGGATGTTACAAATCGTTCAAGAACCATTCTACACAATTAGAGGACAGCGGATTTGCACAAGTGGCTCACGTTAAGAAGACTGCCCTTAACTTAACAACGTCAACACTTACATTCACGACGGAATGGCACAGACTCGTTTTCTGTAAAGAGTCACGCTTTTGTTTCCTCAATGACAGTCTTTGTGTGCGAATCTGGCATTGACATGGTAAGAGATCTATAAATATTTCAAGTGGACCAAGCTCATCTATAAGGGCTTATAAACTGGTAGCTCGGTCCCCGTTATATGGATACCACTCCATCACCAGTAGCACATCAAGTGGTATTCATTAGCCAATCAAAATATTATAAAGTAAACAAAGAACATTAAGAAAAATATTAAAAGGCCAAAGAATCAAGTAAAAAAATCACTAAAATTCAATTCATTTATACCTTAGAACATAAATGTATTTTTAAAAAAAAATGGACACATATATGGATATTTATAAAGATAAATATTTAAGTTAAAAATTTATAGATGATTCCGAAGAAAAGATTGAAGGCCTCAAACATTATCTTATAATTCTTTTCTCCCTCTTCTTTTTAGAAATCTTTTATTACAAAGTCTGATAAAAAGCTATTGCGTACTATTAGCTATCTTGATATAAATTTATTAATGTAGATGAATTGTTTATCAAAATGTGAAACCATGCTGTATTCTTTTGAGTTATCTGTTGGTTCTAGAACCAATTCCATATTAAAGTGTTTGAGGAGTACTTAATTGTCCATGTCTCCAATATTTCATCAAGGGCAATTTTGGTTATTTTTATTTGAATCCATGAAGATAAACTCTAGGTCAGTGGTTCTCAAACTGTGAGGCGTGCCCCCTTAGGGGGCCTGATAATTCTACGAAGGGGGCGCTGGCTTATATCAAAAAGTTGAAAATAAAAGATTATTAAAAATTATTAATTTGCTGAAAGGAAGTAAAACAAAATACATTCTGACATATTAAAAGATGAAATGCACATTTACACTTATATAATATACCTATAAATGCATCATAACTGAACGATGTATTTGACAATTTATCAATTCTAAATTAAGAAAAAATTTGGCAATTATTAGTGTTTTAAATAAAAATAGTATGCAGCATAAATTTTGTTTTTAGTGCGCAAAATTCCTCACCTATCCCTGCATAAAATTCAAAGAGCGATTTATTATTAAATTGCCTTTTTATTTCGCCACTTAACGCGAAATCTTTGAAGATTTCTTCTTCGACGGGTTCAGAGTCCTTCTGTATCAAGGTACCTGGGCACTTGGTAACCTTGGTACCTTCTTTAATTAAAAATTATTTTGCAATGTGTTCCAATTTAAAAATTAAAAAAAAAGGAAAAAGTAACATAATGTTACCGTATTACTTAAAAATAACTAACTTAAAATATCTATTACTTAAAAGTAACATACACAAAATTTAATACTTATCTTGATAGTTTGTACTTTTTGAAGTAAAACTTCTTTACGCACGCTTCGCTTGGGGAGTAAGCTGGTGAATGGGTGACGAGAGCGTTACGAAAAGTGTAATCGGGCGAGGCGAACGGAAGTTGAGAGGGAGATATAAGTTAGTGAAGATGGAAAGACAGACAGTTACATTTCGAATATTACTGTAGGGGCAAGAGAGAGCACACACTATGATCGAGTGATCGAGTGAGTAAACGGGTGAGTGAGCGAGTGATCGAGTGAGTAAACGAGTGAGTGAGAGATCGAGTGAGTGAGAGATCGAGTGAGTGAGAGATCGAGTAAGTGGGTGAGTGAGTGATTGAGAGAGTGATCGAATGAGTGAGTGAGTGATCGAGTTAGTGAGTGAGTTGCTTTTATATCCTATTCATAAAAATGGTCTCCCCACCTACTGTAATTATCAAAGTATTAGTTTTTTAAATATCATCTGTACAGTATTCTTGTGTGTGATAAATCTTTTGAATACATCGTCACCTTTGGCTAATGATATAGTTGGAGAATACCAACATGGATTTTGAAAAGGAAAATCTTCGTTGAACACATTGCAACAATAGGAAGAACGATTCTTGGTGTCATGAATAACAGAAAAAAGTTATCCATGGTTACTTTAAATTGCCAAAGTCTCAGAAAACACGTGTCAGACTTGAGCGATCCCGAAATTGATTCAAGCAATATTTTGTTTCTATCAGAAACCTGGTCAAATGATGATGAAAATGTTGACATCCCGAATTTTAATTGTATTGCGAAATTTAAGCGCAAAAATGTTAGATCAGCAGGAGTGGCAATTTATCAGAAATCAAATGATTCCTCGAATATAGTAATTTCAAACATGGACATTTTATTACGATATATTCATGAAATCGATATTGGTCAAGCATCAATTTGTGATATATGCGCTGCCCACTGTGTTTTGGACGATGTAACAAGCATCATAAGGGCAGTTGCTTACATTTCGCCCAATAGCACAGTTATTAATATTATAAAGTTTTTATATAAAAGACTTTTGATTTCCGGCGAGTAGGCTCTGAAGAATTAGGAGAAAGCTATCATATGTTGTCACTAATTTTAGCAGGAGATTTCAATGTTAATTTCGCGTTCGAAGATGAACAACTCTTGGTAAACTTTCTACAAGATAAATTAGAACTACAAATGAATAAAATGAATAATAACCGGAATGAGCCCACCAAAAGACATGGAACAACAATCAATGCAGTGTTCTCTAGATATCTTTCTAATTTTCATTCGAAAACATATGTGTCTTATTTCTCATACCATAAGCCCATTGTCTCGTTCTTACAATCAACACAGTAATTACTGATGTATCCTATAATGAAAATAATGAAAAAAAAAAATCCATTCAACAATATTATTTTATCGATGAAAACCCATAATAAATTTAAATATTTGTAGAAAATTAATATGTGTACATGAATATACATGTATATATTTTATATATATATACATACTTATAGATGGAGCTAAAGAAGTTTTACTTCAGTCGTGTGGTCCAAAGCACACTCGTTTTTTTCATAATTAAGATCGTTTTGTAGGTTTTGGTCCATTTTACGAGCTTAAAGCAAAACTTGATACAGATTCGTAATCTGTTTTCAAATTTCTTTTTCGATAACGCACGCAAACACTCACGTGAAGAAGTCAGTGTACTGAACGCGCGCTTACAACTGCGATTTGTGAGACAGGTGAATATGGCGTGCATGATGCGCACAGTCCTCGCTGGGGTTTTCTCGAATAATAGAATAAATTCAGTATCGATACTTTTGAACAGCCTTCGTATATACATATATATACATACTTATAGATGGAGCTAAAGAAGTTTTACTTCAGTCGTGTGGTCCAAAGCACACTCGTTTTTTTTATAATTAAGATCGTTTTGTAGTTTTAGCGTCAAGGTACATTATTATTGCTTTCAATACATTGTTATTGTATGGGGAGAGGGGGTGGCGTTGAAAATTATGATTGAAAATTGGGTCGCGCAAATACTGACAGTTTTAGAAGCACTGCTCTAGGTATCTAAATGTTTCTGGGAATATAACGAGTGTAGAAAGCCAAACCACGTGCTAATTTGGCTTGGGAGGCCATTGCCTTTGATACCCGGTCACCGCTGGTCCATATTGGTGAAAGTATGATATGACACCCTTGTGTGCAATATGTGAAGGACGCAATGCAGCCGGAGGACTACCTTCCTTCTAGGTACGTGCAGGATAACGAACGACTGCATTCGGCACATATCAGCCAATAAGCGCCCTGTAGAATACTCAAGTAAGCACATGGGCATCGGTATTTCTTGATTATTTACCCATCAAGCACTTCTGTACGTAATTAGTGCTTGTTTTCATACTCCATTACCGTATTCCGAGAACAAATCTATGTAAAATTGTTAAGCGTGATTAGTCGTCCATCCTTCAGATCCCAATTCGCCTGCTCCTTGATTCTGTTCCATGACACCTGTTACGACGTATACATCGAGCCTAAATCCTGATCCCCTGATATTGTCGTTTATTGTATTATTGTATCACTGAAATAATTACTATTTGACGTTGATTCTTTTTCTATCGATTTTCATCATTTTTTTAAGCATGCATTCATGCAGGTGCATTTTAACTGTCACGCAGTGTGTCATTATGGATTAGCAATGAAACTGTTTCAATATAAGAAAATTAGATCTAATATAGCATTCCTAATATAAATAGTAATATATTTTATTCATTCTCTTTTATTCCTGATTTTTAATCTTCGTGAATTAGCCGTGATGAAAATTTTTATTGTTACACTACAAATCAAAAGTTAAAGTGAGATCTTCAGCAACCATTTTAAGAAAGCTCTGAAATGTATGGAATTGCAAGATACAGAAGCATTCTAAGTTATTTTTATGTTTTCATTAGTGGTAACTCTTACATAGTTAGTGATGATATTGACTACCCTCACTAAAAAGCATTTTTGGGAAAAAGCAGATGTGGATACGACGTTTTGCCTCAAAATAGAAAAGGAACAATTTATGTTACTCCTTATATTTAAAACGTATTCATTTTTGATTGTAGCTGAATTATTTATCAATATTATATCTCAATTCTTTATTATAATTATTGGTTCATTCTTCCGGTTACATTAGATTTTTTCATCAGGCACCTTAAAAAGTATTTTTCAGCCTGTTGTACATATCGGTAAAAAAGTGATTTTTTTTTTAACTTTTTGATTTACTCTCTTTATTCATTTGATAAATAGGAGTATCAACAAATGAACTTAAGATAAGTAAATACATAGTGAAGTTCTAATAAAAAAAATCTTAATTATTATTACAGCAGCGTTTCTCAAACTGTGGGGCGCGCCCTTCTAAGAGGGCGTGATAACTCCACGAGGGGTAGGGACAAAAGATTAGTTGAAAAATAATTAATTTTATGAAATTAAACAAAATACATTCTGACATAATAAAAAATAAAAATTAACATTGTCACTGATATAATACACTTATAAATGTATCAGCACTGTACAATGTATTTTATAATTAATTTAATAATACTTGGTTAAGGACAAGTTTAATAATTACCAGTGACCCCCGGGCTTGTCACATATAAAATTATACTAAAAAAATAACACGTATCTTGATATTTTTGTGGTTTATAATTTATCCCTTAAAAACGATTAAAAGTTACGTGATTCGCTCCCCAATGCCCCAGTTTCCCTCGTAGACGAATGTACGTCATGTGTTGGGGGAGGGGAAGAAAAGAAATAAATAAGGAAATCCTCTGAAATAGGTAAATCCTTCGCAAAAACTGTCTAAGTTCTTTTATTGCATTCCAAAGCTTTCAGTATAATTTTATGGATAGCAGCGCACAGCAAAGATCGTACTTAGGAAAGACGTATATATACGCCTCCTCAAAAATTAATGCTTTGGGTGAGCGAGACGTTTATATACACCAGTGGCACTTAAGAAAAAGTCGTATTGTAGCTTTAGTGTCAAAGTATAGTATTACTGAATTCAATATATTATCATGCATATGGAGGGAGGGGAGAGCGATGAAAATTATGGTTGAATATTAGGTCGCAAATATTGAAAGTTTGAGAAGCACTGTATTATAGCATATGATTATAAACACATAACTAGTTATTACATATCTAATATATTCATAACATTAAGTTTAAAAATATTATTTAGAAATTAAAGGCAGCTTAAAACCACTTACCTTGTTTCTAATAAACATTTGATTGGCTTATCTGATATCTTAATTTTTTCTTGTAAATTAAGTTCGAAGGCGTATGGGACATCAGTAGAAGAGAATGAAACATTACTAGCAGTCTCACTACTTTTGTGTGTGCTCCAATCCCCAAGTTGAAGTATGTCTCTATGAGGACCACTTATTGAAGAGTCTGTTACAGAGTCTTCATAGCTCAAAGAATTCAAGCGAGCTAACCCTTCAGTAGTCTCGTTTTCCGACATCGTGTTGCACCATGTTGGAAGCTGTGTCCTTATATCCTTTAAGCGTGTAATGCGAAGCCCTGATGACGAAGAAGCTGTATCATACCCGGGTGATTTGGCTTCATTTAGCCATAAATCCGTTCTTTGAGATAATACAGAACTTGTCCCAGAATAATCGAGAACATTTGAAGATCGGCGACGACATAAGGCTCTAGATCGAATGGTACCTCGAAGAACATCAGTATCTCGATTCAATTTATGCTTTCCAGATTCATCTTCTGTGTATGTTACAAAAACGTCATCAAAATCATAACTATCACTTGCAAGAGAAGATGTCAATGTTTCTTGTGACTTAACCCATTGTGTAACATCATCTGCACTGATGGCTCTCAAAAGTGCGGAATTATTTTTAATTGTTGATATGCTTAATGGTTCATTTGTATGAGAGCCTGTTGACAAAAGCGGTTTTCTTGAAGTCTCTACTTCAGTTCCATCATTGGAACAACTTAGAGGTATTTCAATAGAACTGTCTGACCAAGCGTAGTCATCAGTTGGCTTGGGTTCGCTTTCTGTGTTACTTACAGGTACCTAGAAAAATTTAGAGCATTAATTTAATTAACAGGGGGAAAAAAGCAACAGTCAATTTTTCAAGCAAGATAAATCCAAACATTTTAAACATAGTTATCGCAAGTTTACAACAGTAACCATTTGTTGTTTTAAATTTGTTCAAAAACAACTTTTTAGGTATTAGTGAGTGTTTTCATAGCTTACGCTTTAAGAAACTTCACACATATGTTCAATCGGATTATGATCTGGGGACGGTAACATCCAGTTAAAAACATATGTATTGACGACGCCTCCAACTCCAATAAAAACCTCCACTGCACAATAAAATCAACTTTATTTTCAGTTTTAAAATCATCTCGCTCACCAGCTCATACTCGCATGATTTGTTCTCCAATCCGTCACTCTATATATCGGCGCATCCGAAGCAGCGCCATCTATTTCCCAACAACGTAAATATTATTATAGACAATTCATTGTATTTGTGACGGATCTATACGCGTCCTTTCACTAACCCTCTTGGGGAATCTTTGGGGCTATGAAAAATAAAAACCTTCTCTTAAGAAGAAAACGTGATATGCAAACTAAGTTTATTATATATAGTTCAGGTTCGTTTGCTAGAAAGTTAGTTAACTAAAGGTGACAAAGTGAGATATAAGTAAAAGAAATACGGAAGAAGGTTAGAAAGTCCGTGTGAGAGAATAAAGACAGTAAGGTGATATTTATAAAGAAATTGAAGGATTAAGTCTTAATAGATAAGACTGCCTACAGTTCAGGTATTATCACCTTTATATAATACGTTTGATATTTAAATTATTAAAGAGGTTTAAGTGGCATTCAGTTATATATCTACTGTGTAAAGCAATATTAAGGTAGAAGATTGATTAATACAAAGTGGCTAATTTATTAGAAGTATTCTCCCAAAACGCGACTCCCGTCCCCTCCCTCTGTTGACTAATCAGAAACATCCTATTTATTATGATTCACTGAATTGTTTTTGAGTTAATTTAAACTCTGAATAAATAATTTGAAATTATGTCGAATCATCTTTCACTTCCTCCTACACCTTTAGCCAGGTCTCAGAGTAGACGGGAAGGGGTACATTACATATTGATGCCTCTGATTTGGGGCATGGTGCATTATTTTGCTTAAGTTTGATGGAATACGCCCTTGTATCATTGAATATTTTCTGAAAGAATGGTTATACTGTGATTTTAAGAGTTTTGGCATATTTTTGATTATTCATGCGATCTTCATAAATGTTAATTTTGTGTATACCACTGGCTGCCACGCATTCTAAAATCATGATACAGTCTGTTTTATGTCTTAAAATAGGAACTAGATAATCACTGTATTCTTCGCATATCCTTCGTCTCATATAGATTGTAGCAGATGTACCAAACGCTTAAAAATTAAGAAGAAAATGTATACTTTTTTAAAGAATTTAGTTTTTTCCACAGACTTATTGAATATGTTTGAAAGATAATTTTTTTGTTAAATAGAAATTATAACTAAAGCTTACCTTATAGTTTAATTCATGATAAAAAGAATATTTGCCCATATTGTTATATAAAGTGTTTGTGTGTTAAAGCCCTTTTACCTCACATTCTTGTTTCTTTGCGAGACTAGCGTCTTCCTTCTAGTTTTTAACCTTTCAAACCAGCAGCTACGAGTCTCTTTCCCACAGTTCTAACCTATTTCCTATGATTATTTTGCAGTCAGCACACACGATTTAAGAGATGCAAGAATTGTGTTCCTAATTTTCTATGATTATTCTGTAGTTAGCCTACAAGAGTTATTTTCTGTTTTTGATTGATCTTGGAATCAAAGTATGGTTTTCAAGGTTGGATTAAAAGTTTTTTCGTCTAGTTTTTCTGTTAAACTTTGAATTTATTTCCTTGAAAAGTTTTAAAGTACATTGTGCAACATACCGTGAAATTCTTTTTTTTTGTGGCAATTTGAATTTTCTTTGCTTATTTAACAGGCAGCGTTATTTAACACCTTTATTATTGGAATTTTCTGTTATTAATAATCTTACTTTCAAGATTATCTTCTAACTAGAGCAACACAGCAAAAACACTTGACTAGAACAAAGTTACTTACAATTTTAACCGAACTCGTTTGGATAATATAAATGATAAAAATAAATTAAAGGGCGAATGGTTCATGCGTTTTTATTTTTAACAAACTGTACAGATTTTTTTTTAAGAAAAAATTTGTAGTCGTTTGCAGAAAACATTAATATCTGCCTAATATTTCTAAATACTTTTTATAGGTATGGGGTGTCCAATACTTTTGGTTAAGACTGCAGCTACTCTTAATTTTATGAATATCTTTTCTATTTCCTATGACAATGATTCATTGTATTTGTCAATAGATGGTTAATGGTTATGTTAATGGGGAAGTCAAGCCTGCAGTAAAAACTGGGCCTTTAGATCGGGGGTGGCCAATCCAACTGACCCCTTGTCGGCCGCATATAAAAATGCATATCTTTATATTAGATTTGGACCCATTAAAACATTTATTGGAGTGAAAATTTAAAACGAAATTAATTATTATTGTTTTTGTTATTTTTCATGTAAACATACAGACAATTTAATAATAAGAATGCAATGATCAAATATGCCTAGCTCTCTCAATAAGCAGCGCAATAAAGCTATAGGAATCAAGCGTGATGCTACGGAGGTTCGCTGCAATACAATAGTGCTTACTTCTAAGTATGTATAAAAACAGAATCAACGTAATAAAATAGAAAATCTTATAGGATATATTTGTTACAAAACGCTACACTAAAAACAAAAATATTGCACAAAAAATAATCGTATTTTGTAAAGTTGTAATTAATCTTGCGGGCCAAAAAATTATTGAATGTGGGCCGTATGCGCCCCCCCCCCTCCGGGCTGTGGGTTGCCACCTCTGCTTTAGACAATACCAATAAAAATAAACTTGGAAAAGATATTTTTAGTGGTAACGAAAGGTCTAGAATATAAAGGTAATTATCAATTGCGTTCTATCCGGTGGAGACAAAATCGTTCCCAGGAATCCTCTATAAAAGTTCTGACCTGCTGTTGGAGAGTTGATGGGTCCCACGGGTCTTAAACATGGTTATAAAGAATTTGAAGATTGAGCTTTCATATCGATAGTTCAATCTTCAAATTCTTTATAATCATGTCGATATTTGTTGGTTACTGAAATTCAGAAATGTTTTTTAATTTCTCAGTATATCGTATACAGATGCAAAAAATTACATATATAATACTTACGTTTTCTCCTTCTCTGCTCTGACATCTGTTGATACGAATTGATTTATTTTGACTATTATTCAGAAGGTTTTGATAACGTGTGGTATAATCTACGTGATTCGCTGAATTTATACTTAAACTATACTTGTCAAATAACTTTCTCAGAGCTTCACTTGCTTCTAATAGACAATGACGACACTTCACGGAATTGGAGCTCAGCTGATGACATGTGCACAATTTTTTAACGTTTGGGGCCGTACTCGTTCCTTGAGCTGAAGATGAATGTCCTGAATCGTCACGATCGGTATCAACTTTTTTCAAGCTATCCTCGGTTTGTTCTTCGTAGAACTGAGACTCAGGAGAGGTTAGTGAAGATCTTTCGGTACCACCAACTCGCTTGACTGTAGAATGACTTGTTGCCTCACTTCTGTCTTCTGGAGAACTGCTTTCTTGTTCTTCTTCTTGAGCTGCGAGAGATGCTCCAGCTGCTGCTATATCAGGACCATGAACACTACCGCATCTGCTTTGAGTATAAAGAGGGGTCCTGCAAGGAGTAGAATAACATCCACTGTCAAGTCGCTGCCGGCCTTCTGGGTTTATCCTCTCGTCCCTCTTTTTCTCCATCAACAGTTGCTGTGGAAAAGTTGAAATTTGTTAAAAGTGATAAAACATAAATGCTAAACTTTTTTTTCTTATTTCAGAAGAAAACTAAAAAAAAAAAATTATTTTGGTTATATTATTGATAAAAGTTTTCTTTCTAATTAAAGATTTACTTATAGGGGAAAAATTGCAATAATAATGATGTTCAAAGCAACCTTTATTTATTGAATACAACAATAACAAATTCATTTCGATTTTGATAAATGCTGTTATTTACATTAAAAAAGTACAAAGGAAAAATTATATAAAAATATTAATATATGTCTTCATTCAGAATGCCTAAATATATAAGCCTAATTGTATTCTTAGTGTAAAAAAATAATTTACCGAGAAAAGGTTTTGTAAGTATGAGTTACAACGTATTACTACTTTCAATGAACGCAGTAAAAGAAAAAATAATACAATAAAATACATGAGAAATCTAAGCCTGGTGAGTTAAAATTTTAAAATTAGAATGATTCAATTAAAAAAAATTAGAAATTGTACAATTCTTATTTTTTTTAACAATAACTTTGATGTACTTAGTCAAATTTCGAAGCTTCTTGTGCTTAAAAGAATCTTTATATTGCTAGTGTCTTACATACCTGTATTTTTTGTTGTATATGATCAGCAGGTGGATGCTTTCTGTTTGGTGTTGAGCTAAATTCTGTTGTGCTTGGACTTCTGGAGAGTTTTGTGACTACGTCATAAATGATGAGCGATCCTTCAGCCGTTCCAATCAATACACTACCAGAAAATGGGAGAAGGGCTGTAATGCGAGATCCACCCATTTCTTCTTCTCCAACCTGTTATTTACAGAAAATTTAAATTACTTTTCTATAAGGATGAGAATACTTTTGAACTATTTTTGTCTTACATTGGAAATGGAAAGTTACCGTCTAAAATATTTTTATTTACTATGAGCTTTTAAAATGACTTAAAATCAATGCAATGGAGCCTCACTTAACGAGCATAAATTCGCTCCTCACTCGTGATGCAAAATTCTCGTTGAACGAGACAATTTTTCCGGTATAAATTAATGCAAAATACAATAATACGTCCACAATGCCTAAAGATGCATGCATAATATTTGTCTAAAGAAAATTATGGATACTTTTTATGGAGAGTAAAAAATTTTCATCTTTCCTTCGTCTCATAATGATGCTCTTATTAGCAGTGTTGCCTAGCAATTGCTTTTCGTTTATCTGTATGACACGCAAATTTTCAGATCTTGTTAAGAACACATAACAGTTGCACAGATATTCCTATCACTTTTCCTTTGAAGCATTTACCACCTTCATAATATTTATGTTTTTGAGGATAGTGTAAGCCATTGATATCGGCTGTGGAGCATGTGCATGCTAGATTAGCCATGTTCGTATCTCGTTCTTATTTTCTTTTGTTTTGGCTACCTTTTTGCGACGTTTCGTTCAATGACATTTTTGTAAGGGCTGCTAACCTTTGCACCATAATATATCTGGACAAAAGTTTGAAAAATTGTGTGATCATGCGCTACACAATGATGCTCTCAGAATGAGTGCTAAGCATGTATTGATGTAGCAAACATATAATCCGAAATTTCTCTTGTCTTCATCACTCGTTGTAAAGCGGCGCCCGTTATGCGAATCATTTTTTATAATTTATTTTGCTATTATGCAAGGTGTTCGTTAAGCGAGGTTCCATTGTAGTTCAAAATGATATAAAAGCAGCATGCATGTATTTATATAGCCTGCAATGTGTGAAACAAATCATTATTCTTTGTTACAAATGCTTGATTTTTTTAAATGTTCCTTAAAAGAATTTGTATGTTCCATATATAATGCATTTTCACCCCATATTTCAACTTAATTGGATTTAATTGAATGATTGACTGTTTATCAGCGTTGTGTTCTCTGAAGCAAATGAAGGATCTCGTAATTTTGAACATGGTCCAGTAACGAAGATGACTCTTGAGCTGTTACCCCAATCTCTATATTTCCCAAGCAAGGACTTATCAACTTCTACAAGCAAGGACTTATCAACTTCTACAAGCAAGGACTTATCAACTTCTACAAGCAAGGACTTATCAACTTCTACAAGTAAGGACTTATCAACTTCTACATGTAAGGACTTTGAGCCTCAACAGATTTAATGCGCATCAGTCTCTCTACAAGGTGGGGCTTTAGTGGCACCAGAAATTAAATCCATGACTCGACAGAAGCAACGCCGGTCATGATTTCGCGACCACAGTCACATATTTGGATTTGAAAACTAAATAAAATATCAAAAAATTCAAATCTCTTTTGCTCGTTACTTAACTTGACAAAATTTAAAAAAAATTAATAAATTTAAACTCTCAATTGATATTTTGTACTCGTGTTAGAATACATTTCTCAAGTTTTTATACTATTTGATTCTTTCTATTATAAATATTAAGATTAAGTTCAAAACAAAGTTGTGACAACGACATATTCTTTTTAGAAATTCGTGTGTCTTACAACTTCAAAGTGATACTCATAATTTTTTGGATTGTAATTTTATTCTATCTAGATGAATCTCAATACCTTAGGAGATCTCGGATATTTGTTGTCTCGAACATCAAATAAAAGTTTACACGTCAGCGTATGAGGATCCCAAAGCTGCAAGATAGAAGAACCCCTTATAGTCAACCAAACTCCTCTGTCATCCGATATTAGCATCGATAGGTAATCCAAGCAGCTTGAAGACGTATGAAACTGGTCTACAGAATCAAGTGTCCTGAAAAATCATAAGACATTATGTAAGGAATAGGTAAAACGTAGACATTATATATAAACTTCTGTGCCCTTTGGTATTTATTTATTCTTGTAGATAATAAATTTTTTTATTTAAAATTTAACTAAACTAAACTTAGTGGCATAGCAGCCTTAAGCGCTAAGACCTCTACTGTGCCCATCTTAGTATTTGTGATCTTGGACGCTGAGGTGTAGGAGCAGATGTTCCGATCAGGTGGTCAGTCTGAAGGGAACCAAACCCCTCAGTATTTACTTCCCAAGCAAGCTTGGTACTCATTTATCGACCCACTGAAGGGATAAAAGGCTGAGTCAACCTTGCCAAGCCCGGGATTTGAACCCCGAACCTGTTGCGTGGAAGCGTAAAATATAAACAATAATTATTAATTTTAAACCATCATAATTAAACATAAGTTATTACAATAATTGAAAATTATCACATTGCAAATGTTATTATTATAAGAATGTTCTTCTTGCAATATATGCGTTTATTTTTACCTAGCGTTGAGAATGACGACACGATTGCCTGTTCCACACCATAATCTTCTTTCTACAAGTCGCAGACAAGTCACTGGATTAGATCCAATCATAATGTAAAATGTTTCTGGCTTAGGTGAAGGTCCTTCAATGTTCTACATAAATATAAAAAAAATATTTCATTTACTGTTTCACATGTATACTGATTTTAATATAATTAACAATTTAAGTTATTTTAAGACACTAAGGATTAAACCTGTTTTAACATTTAAAAAATATTTCGAATTCTTACTTCTATAACTGCGACTGTACCATCTGCCAATCCAGCATAAACTTGTCTTATTCCATCTTCTTCATGAGATGCTAAGGACAGCACAGAATCATTCAAACGAATCTCCCATAATAGACGTCTAAAATTAAATAATCCATAAAAGATTATTTTCTTTTTAAAAAAAGTGCTTTTAATTTTCTCTACTCAGTTGAATAAGGAAGAATAATTAATATGGAAGCCTTAATCAATGATTGGAATATAATAAATCAATAATAACAAAAATAATTCAGACGTAAATTAAAAATAGTTTTTTCCTTAATTAAATTTTAGACGAGGGTTTACAATGTTTATAAAGAGCCCCCTTTATCTTGAAGTGCTAATAATCATCAATAAATAAAGAACAATCCATATTGTGTGTGTTAAACTGCTTTATTATTTTATAGGAAATCAAGCTGTAATTAAATTCAAGTATGAGGAATTCTATTTAGGGTTCTTTTTATTTTCCGAACTCTTTCTTTCGAAATTCGAGAACGAATTTAAGTGAGGCGAATTTCTTTAAAAGTTTTTTTTTTCTATCATTCCTTTTTTAAATATTCGAAATGTAAGATCTTTTAAAATTTAATTGGTGTTTAATTTAAAATATGATGCAATATACAAAAATTATTGTTCTCCTAATTTTTAACAAACTTATTCATAGTGGAAAATTATAAAAAAAAACAATTTATGACGAACGAAAATTAAACTTATGCTAATACACGGCAGTAAAAAGTATCTAAAATTATGACGAACACACGTAAGTAAAATGAAAGTTATACATAAACTGCAGAGAGAAATAAACTTGATTAATAGTTGCAATTAAATAATTTTACAAATTAATTGATAATTTTAAACTAATTTCTAAATAGTGAACTGATAATTTGAAAACACTTCTAATGAATGTACTTTCTTTAAGAAATGAGTTGTGTTCTGCCTTTACATATATAAAATTAATGCTTATCCTACAAGAATAATTTAAAATTTCTGACGCGTCTAAAATCTGCAAAATCTTACGTTTGTATAATATTAAAAAAATACATTTAATATTTAATTGGAATTATTCCAGAAAGTAATTCCTGACAAATAATTTTTTTTAGGGAAATGGGGCATTTTTTGAGCAAATAAAGATTTCATTTGAATTTTAAAAAAAGTTATCAAATCTTTATTATTTTCGTTTGTTCAAGGCTGATTGATTATTAAAAAGTGAGTTAAAGGCGCCAGTATTTATGTTTGTCTTCAACAAACGTAACGGAGCACAATCAAAAAATTCGGAGAACTTTTTCAGGAGGGGGGGGGGGAGTCAAAAAAAGAAGAAAAATTATAGGATTATAGCACTTACATGTCTATTTGTGACACAGTGTCCTCAAAATTTTGAAATATTTTATAAATATGCCAATTTTTACTTTACCTATTCAAGTTAAATACCAATTTCCCCTTAGGATATAGAGAAACAAACGAGGCGACTCTTTTTTCTGTTTATCGAATTAACAATGATAAGAGTAAAAACGTCTCATAACTAGACCCGACAAGAAATTTCTTTTTGGGCCAATGCCTATTTAAGCTCGTATTGGGCCCTGGGCGCAGAAGATCTATAGGTCCCTTTGGCACTGGAGGATCAAAATTTATAACCAGAAAATCTGGTTAAGTCCAGCTTATCCGGGCCCTCCTGGACCCCTACGGGCTCCTAGGCACCTTCTACAAGCGCCCACAATGGATAAACTGGCACTGTTTTAGGCCAGTTGTAAAGACGATGTAAGGCTCAGTCTCTGGACCCAAAGTTGGTCAGATCAAAGCAATATCTTGGCATATGTCCAAACAACATTTTCAAAGCCACCAACAACTCCACCCAAGTGGTGACTTGGAAACTGGACACTAAAGGACAGTACAGCCTAGTATACTGGTTGAATATTCCCCTGCGGAGAATCTAATTTAGGCACTCACTCAAAAATCACGACTAGTGATCACAACCGGTACGGCACATAAGTCAAATAAATGTACAATCTCCGCTAGGACTACCGATGTCGTCAACAGAAAGAATTCCAAATAACATACAGTTCAATAGAAGATGCATATCAATTGCAGTAATAGCTGGAAAACAACCTGCTCTAAATAACCACGTTCGCGCGCGCGCGCGCGGAAAGTCCATCAACAAGCATACTTTCCTTTCTAGGGATGGTCGTGTGTGTGCGTCACCTCTTCTCTTGTGAATTGTAACTAACAAGGACAAGAGTGAAAGTACCAAATAATTTTCTTGAAGTGGAATTGCTATTTAGCTCAGTCTTCTAAGATGTTTTAATGGTGTATATCAGTGGACAAATAAATCGGTAATTCAAATCATATACCTAAGAAAGGGTCAACTGTTCCCGCTGAAATATGGAAAACACAGAAACAAAAATTTATTTCCAAAAAAAAAATATTGATTTAAACAGAAATGTCTAGTATAATAAAGTGCGCTGATTGTTATAAGATAGGGAGATCAGAATATAATATTAATGTTGGGGCATTTTTCAATCAGAAAAAAAATATTTCGAGTGTATGTTCTATTTCTTAACATTAGACAATAAGACAGTTTTATCAGTTTTGTTTATTAACGAAATAGAGGATGTTGTAATCTTTTAAATGCAAATCAAAATCTGTCTCCCCCTCCCCTATGTATGAAAGTATTTGGAACTAAAATATAAAATGTATTGAAGAAAAGTATTCATTATTACCTAGATTTTGTTGAATAGGAATGTACAAAATGAGAAAGAGTTCCTAGCAACATTACATCATCATCCAATGCGTGCATGCACATCACTCGTGATTCCAACTGCAATAAATGTAATTGTTAGAAAAAAAACAGAAAATAAAATGTAATGAATATATGCTAAAGGAAATCAAAGAGTTTTCCGATATTAATCACTAGTTTTGTACTTCAAAATATTTGAAGGACGCATTTAATTCATAAAATAAGTATGGTATATGTTATATGCCTTTGTATTAGCAAAATAGTTAAGTACTGTTAAAGTTAATCAAGTCGAAGCTTCAAGACCTAGACCCATCAAAGACATATCTTGGGGTATAACGCGGGTCCAATGTCATATGGGGTGTGGCGTAGTTTATACATAGAATGATGTATCAGGTTCGGTGTCGGGGTTTGTCACTTGACCGAGGTTTTAAATTACGAGGCTCATCATGAATACCCGCATTGCTTCTTGTGCGGCATTAATTCCAAACACATCAAAGCTAAATCCATCGGGTTTAATCTTGCTTGCTGATCGGATATTAAGTATGGATAGATTTCTTAGGGCACTTCGTTTCATTTTTTTTGACAGTGCAAAATTTTCCCAAATTAAAAAAAAAAATGAATGTAACTTGGTTTTATTCTTGATTCACAGAATGTGAGATTTAGTCTTAAAATGTAGAATTTAAACATTTGCGTGGAGATTTCAATCAACACATTCATAAAATATACACTGTATAACAAAAAACTACACACTAAGAAAGAGTTATCCGAACGAGAAACAAAATTGCTTATGAACATACTATAGAAAATTCACCTGATTAATTTTGGTGGCTGATGACTGAAAAGCTAACTAGAGCTTTAACGCATTGCAATGGAGCATCTGGCTGAATGTATGAAACAGATGGCCTTCCAATGCTAAGGCATAACTTCTAAGTGTGAATGTAGTCTCGTCGACCTACGTGGATTTACCAATGCCTTGTAGACAGATTCGTAAATAGTTTGAGCAGATATCATTGCTTATGAAGGGATATATAATCTCCACTAAATGAACAAGGAGGTCAAATCGCAGGATCGGTCGACATTTGGGTCGGCGGGATGACAACGATGTTGGAATGTATGAGTGGACTATGGCCGTACAAAGAGTTAAGCGGTCGACCGAGAGTGACGACAGATCGCGAGGACAGAATGATTGTCAAATAGGGGCTCACAGCCTCTGATGCTTCCTAATCAACAATTAAACATATACACTAGTGACTGCAATGCCCATTGACAGGTGACTTAGCAAACAGGAGCTGGGCCATGGCTTCTACTGCCACTCAGCGTTGCACACCAGCAGGAGCTTTTGCAATGGTGTCGGGGCATTCAACTGGGACTCTCACAGACTGAAATAATATTATTTTCAGCCATGAGTCTCGCTTCAAATTCAACCTCAATGGCCAGCAAAGACGTGCCTAGAAACACCCAGGACAGCGGTGGGATACTAACCTAGCTTACCTCCGTAACGCAGTCCGACACCAGGAGTTATGGCTGAAATGTCATTTTATTTGATAGTTAAACCTCTTTGGTTATCATCCATGCCACCGTTACAGCATGGTGTCCATCGACGGGATTCTATGACCCATAATATTGTCTTTCTTTTCATAAATATTTGGACTTACCTTTCTACTGATTTTCTTTGTCATCCTTCAACATTTCCCTGACTAGCGTAATCATTAGATCTTTCCCGTATACAGCACATTTAGGCTTTGAAAGCAGGCGTATTCGACTGCTCCTGAATCGCACCGATATAACTCGCCAATTACAGCGTGTAAGCAATGCCGCAGGAGAATATGTGCGAAATCTATTAGTCAATGCTCTGCCGGATAGCAGTTTGCATTAGGGCTGGAAGTGAGCAAACTCATTACTGATTTTTTTGTGCATCTAGTTGTATTTCCTGAATATTACATCCAATTTATATAATACACTTAGTGTTTTATTTTCAGTACATATACATCACATGTACCGATTTTCGCAGCATTCGGATAATTCCTTCCTGGCATCTCGCTTTTTGTGTTACATAGTATATATTGTATTGCAAATTTTTTGAGTGTCTTATGTCAAACAATAAATGAGGGAATAAGGCCTTAAATATTTTTGAATAATTCTTATCCAGCAATTCTTTCTGAGTTCATATTCTTTTCAATGTTTCTGTTCATAATAATATTGCTACTAGCCTATGGTTTTTGTTCAGGAGTTAATTATTTATGTATTTACTTAGAGTTGAGCTGACTTTATTATATTTTATAAGCAAATATTTTCTCTTAATTACAAATATTTATATTTAACTTATAATACTCCGTTCTTACTTACCCATGTCACGAATTAAACGCATTAAAACCTACCTCCTATGAGAGAGATCCTAGGTATAATAATCAGAACTAATTATGACTTAGATACTAACATTTACTCAAAAATTATGGTTTTAACTTGATGTTTTTTCTAAAAAAAATATTTTATTCTGCAGCAATAAAGTAAGGAGAAAAACCAGACATAAAAAAAAAATTTCGAGTGACATGTAAAGGACTACAAGAATAACTACCTTTTTTCACCATTTAAATAATTGTTAATTATCTTTCTTGTTTAAATGTATAGTATTTAAATTCATGAGGTATATTTTTCCTAAGAAGATATATTTTTAATTGTTAATTTCATGCAATACACATATAGTTTGAACAATTTATTTTACTTCTAATTATAAAAACACGCACACGAGTTTTTTTTATGAATAGTTGCAATATTCACATATATATTTGGTAAAAAAAAATTTTCGAAGTATTTTCCGTATTTGTTAAATTTTTCATTTATACGGATGAATTATTTTGCTCTGTATTTGAGCCCAAAATTTTCATTCCCGTATTTTTGATATTGTTTTTAAAGTGAGAAAGTAACATGTACTACTAACCTCGATATTTAATCTATACATGATGTTCTCTTCACAATTCACTTTACTAATGTGTGCGCCATTCTGATGTCCATGACAAAGCCATAATTTATCTGAAAAATAAGAAGTAGGATTTACTTTTTCTCATACTATTTATGTTTGTTGATTTAGGAAAATTCATTGTACGAACAATTAAATCTATGTCACAAGAAAATTGTATAAAATTCTAAGACAAAACAATTATTTTATCAATTATTAAACATAATTAGTAATGTAATATTTTCTTCTTTGATATTTGGACCTATACTTGCTACAAATAAATTTTGGATTTCAATTTTTATTTTAAGTAGATAAAAAAACTTGCATTTATATAAATTAAATTTCCCTTTTCAATAAATTAAGATAAACTTATTAGTAGATTGTAAGTTTCTAATTGAAAATTACGTCACCTTAAAGAAATATCTAATGAAAATTACGCCACCTTAATTAATATGAAAGAATGAAATATATATTGGTACCGTAAAATCCGGCGTATAATGCGCACCTACATTTTCAGGCTGCAATTTTTAATGTTTAGGTACATTCGCCGTATAACGCGCAACCCCTTTTTTTACGAAGAAAACTGAAATGCATGAGCGCAATGCACCCATGTTTTAAAGTCATTTGTTCGCAGCATTATATTCCAAGCTTAAAAAAAAAGTACACTTCTAGAACTATAGCCCTTTAAGTTCATAAGAAATGCCATTTCTCTTAAACGAACAGTATTTCGACAAATGTAGAAGTCTAATTTTTTTCATGCTCATCTTTTTTTATTTTAAAACTCTCATTTTTATATCCGGTGTATAATCACACCCGTAAATTTCATTCTCATTTTTTGTGTTAAGAGTGCACGTTATACGCCGGATTTTACGGTATATCAAAACTTTAAATATTATAATTGTTATTTCTCTCTTTATATAGTCATAATAAAAGAAGAAGCAAAGAAGCAAAAAGAACATCATAACTTAAAAATCAGGAAATATTTTAAGTATAAAAGATAAAATTGAAAAATGAAGTTTAATTTCTCAGATATTGGTTTTTTCATCATAGTAAAATATGATAATAATCTTCATACAAATATCATATTAAAAACATTGTTCCATTTATTGAAAGAAAATTATTTTTTTAAGGTGAAATTTTTCTTTGGTATGCATGCAAAAGAAACACTTTCATAATAATACTTATCGTAAGTGTACATTTTTTTTGGTGCATTATTAGTATCTATTTAAAAATATTTCATATTTAAACTAAAAAAGTACGCTGTGTTTCAGTTCGATTGCGTTTCAGTTTCGTCGATCTTATTATTTTCAGTGTTCACAATTACAGGAAGATTCTTTTTAAAACTGACCTACAAGCTTTTTGAAAGAAAGCTCAGGAGTTAACTTTCATCACTCACAAAAATCCTTAAGGCTTAAGAGATATGTTGGGTAGAATTGTCTTCCGTATTTGCTCTAAGCCAGTGTTTCTCAACCACTAGTCTGCGAAAAATATTTGTGGTCTTTCAAACTAACAGTATTATCAACAGTGTGAGTAAATGATTACAGAAATAAGCTGGTCAAAAAATTGTTTGAGTTCTATAACTGTGTATGAAAAAAGATTTGCATCTAGTCTAAGGTAATAAACCCTCTTATCGTCCGCGACAGAACACTTAGATTATCGGTCTTAAGAGTTAATTGGGTTAAGAAATACTGCTCCAAAGCAATCGAAGAAAACGCAATTATAATATTTTCGTGGCGCCATCTATTAACATACTACTAAGTATTCAGTGAAAGTCATTAACATAAGACATCGTATTACCTTTGTCATACACCGCTGCGCATTCTATAACAAGCTGGTTCACGCTGAGAAATTCCATTTCTGATAGCTGAAAGAACATTTGGAATATTAAAAATGAGAGAGAGAGGGAAAAATATATTTTTCTTAGAAATAAAGGAATAAATAAGTATTCACATTTTCTAATAGCGCAACAAAACAGCTACTCTGAGATTTCTAAATTTCAAGAAAATTTAATTTATTTTATTTACATCTACTATCATAGTACGAAAACAACTTTTCCCTCTTAAAAACATCAAAGTCGGATTCTCTATTCTAAATGTACAACTTTGCTGAGCTTTTTGTTGGATTTCCGATAGTATTAAGCATTCCTTTTGGTTACTTTGTTACTTCTGACACTTACTGAATTATCTTCATTAAAATTTTCGAGTTTAAGATTATATATTATTCTTATTACTAGCCAGAAAAACAAAACTTCATAAAAAATAATATATATATATATAAATTGACACAAATCCAACTTTAAGTATTGATATTCATATATATATAAAGTAATTATGAAGAAATATTGTATAAAGTAATTATGAACATGCGTACATGTGTGTTATATATACACACACATACATAAATTATATATATATATATGCACGTACATATATTAAATATATACATATATATTACATGCACACACACAATGTTCATATTTTTCAGCTTTTCCTTCCGGCTAATAGGAATGATATGATCCAATTGCATCGACACACAAGAGTGGTTAATTTTTTATTTTACCAGCTACTCTACTCTACTCCACTCCCCTTCCCCCAAGGGGAAAAAGGGAAGGGGGGGGGAGTAATGAAGCTGAGGTTCCCGAGACTATGTTGTTACATTCAGAAAGCAAATGTTCTCTCAAACGTTTTGAAGAAAAACTCTTCAAAAACGTTAAACAAAAAATGGATTAAAGGAAAGTGACTTACAATTTCATTTTATATAAAAGGAATGTTATAAGCTTAAAATGAAATGCCCTTTCTGTGTGATATTTAATGAATTTTTAAAATTCATTTTTCATTGTTTTCTCTGCTGAAATCTTACTACTGATTTATTGATTAGCTGCTTCTTTTTCTTGTGGAAGTCCATATTGTGTATTTTGCAGTTTCTTTCATTAAAATAATTTTTTAATTTGTGATTTTTTTTGAATGGTAAGTTATATGGATGTATTCAACAAGACTCGAAGTTTGCGTTTGATCGATAAAATACGATAAGTCTGGTTGATACAATAATTTTAAGGAAAACTTAATTAAATTAACTCGAAATTTGATTACACGAACAAATTTCTAATTTCCATTTGATACAAATTTTTTCCCCTTGAGGTATTGGTTTGATAAATATGCCAGTTAAGCAAGCATGTTTCGTTATTACAAAAAAGGAATAAAAGGAATTAAGCATTCACATACTTAAAAAAATCCCATTATTATTATGTTAAACCCCCCGAGATATGATTCCTCTACTAATTTGATTTAAATACAGCATTCACTATGATATTAATGTATGAAATAAATGTGTTGTCGCGTTTATTGTTGTTTGAGGGTTTGAAGAAAGATCAGCCTTAATTAGAACAATTCTAATTTATTATTATCTCACTTAAATTAACAACCCAGGGTAGAAAATGCACACTTCTATTAAGTATAGGAGCAAAAGCACAGTAGAAGGGATACTTAATATGTAATTATAATTCAATTAACTTACTCTTAGAACGCTTTGGTAATCTACGGTATAAGTTACCGTAATTCCGTTCTCAGCTATTCGACCTCTAGTCCCTCATTATCTAATCCAACTTATTGACTAAATCGTCAGGAAACAATCTTTAATTATTCAACAATTAATCGTCGAGAAACTCTCGACTAGCTCTCAACTACTTTCTACTAACATCGCGTACCTAAAAGTTACTGCTTAAATATATCCCTTCATTTACATAAGCCATGTCTTCTTCTTCGGGAGAAAGTTTTTAATAGAACAACATTTAAAAGAAACAGGTTTACCCCAAGAGGATTAGTGAAGGCTCGCGGATAGACCCGTTACATGTAGTAATTTTAAAGATATTTTATGAATTATATTCAGAAGTTATTTTGTATTCAAGAAATTTTAGCACAATTTTAAAGGCACTCTACATCTAATACAGCACGTTCAAAAGAATTTATAATTTAAAGCATAAAAAACTTCTATCGTGTACTTTATAATTAACAGTAAAACTTATTAAGTACGTAATGATTTTATCTTGTGCGCTTGAATTATTAGATTTTTATTTACGGAATATTACCTAACTGAAAAGAAAGTTACCATTTATATCCCGATTTTGACTGATCCTGAGAATATTTAACCTTTCTCATAACCAGCATGAACTTATTTAAAGCTAATTTTGCAGATATCTATGTGCTTTTTCAATTTACACCGCGGTTTTCACTTTATTGTTTTCTAATAATTCCTCTTATCGAAAAATACCTGAAATGCAGATTCTCCTATTTGTTTGTTTTACAGCATGACAAAAACTGTAATACAAGTTACTACATTGATATACTTTGTTCTTAATGCGGCAGAATTTTAAATTTAAAGGAATAATTATATTAAAATGGAGCTATATATATCACTACACTACTGAAGTACTCAGCGAAAAAGTTAAATTTGTATGTAATCAAGCTCTAAATTATAGATGCACATCAATATTTACCATTCTTTCCCTATCTTTCAATGCTATTTTTTCCATATCCATTTTCTTAGCGTGCTCCTTAAGCGTCTTATAGTAGCAAGATTGTTTAGCAGCGATGTCTTGACGTCTGGTGAATGGCTTAAGAACTTCAAAGGCGGTCTGTTAAAAATAGTAATTAGAACAATTATATTCTCATTAAGGAAAGCATTTGTTTATGGTTATTAGGCTTCTAAGATTGTTAAAACATCCATTATTTAGTGTAATTAGGAAACTTGTGTGGCAGAATTGAGGTACGATGTTTACATGCACGTGTTATTTTTAAAGAAATCTTTAGAAAATGTTTAAACAAAGTGAATTTTTGACAAAGAATCTTTTTTTTTTTGGTTGATTGATACACTCTGTGAAACATTTGAATTTTCACTGCCGAATTTCAGTAATTTTACCTTGTTAAGTGCACAATATTACTTTCAGGTTAATATCCTGACTGCCTTCTACGATAGGAATAGATTTCAAACTTGGAAAAACTATAGAAACACATCAGCTACAAAACAAAATAATGAACGATTAAATAAAAATTAGGTTATTTGAAAAAAAGAGCATATCTCAGATTACTTAATATGGTAAAAATTTAAGACTGTTAAAAATTATTTTAGAACAGTAATATACTGACAAGTATTAGATTTATAAATCTTAATAATAGTTAAATTATTATTTATATATGACGGAAATTTATGTATCATAAGTAATTTATTTGTCCCCGTAAGAATTTTTGCCTTGTCTAATAAGTGTAAGGGATAAAGAAAAAATAATAGTTGAAAGTGCATTTTTAAAATGGAGTATAGCTTAATAATGCTTTAAAAAAATCACAGAAAAGTAATTTTAAAATGATGCTATACACAAAGTTTTTACGTACCTGAAATAGATGATCAACATCAAAGCATAGTTTTGCAGATGCTTTGAGTTGCCTCATGATGGAAACAGTGTCTTGTTTCGCCAGCAGTGAACGCTCATTCATTTTAAGAATTGCCAACGAAAAACGAAACAACACTTTGGGCCCTTCCAATAAGAAACAGTCCCAAATGCGCAGTAAAGTCTGAAGAAAGAAACAAGAAATGAATGTAATAAAAAAATGGTTAAAATTAAGAGTGATATTAAATAATCAGTATTCTCACTAAGTAAATACGGAATGATTTCAAGGGAACAATTGTCGGCCATGTTTAGAAGATGCTATAACACAATTTGGGAAAATGGCGGGCAATCAGAAGGAATCAAATGGCGTTATCCCATCTAACACTGTTACGCATTTTAATGTGTCTCTTATATTGGTCTTAATACTCTATTATATTAATCTGAATACAAAAATTCAGTATCAATAAGACTTGTTCCAGACCGCCCTGTGCAATATCGCTTTCTAGATCCTTCGGTTCAAAAGAGGAGAAATTACTGTTTTAGCTTATTTCAGTTCCTGTGCTGTGACAGGGATGATAATATATGTTACAGGCTGTGTGCAGAAGTCTTCACAATAAAGGTAAGCGAAAATATTGAAGTGTCCGTTGATGTTGGGTACGAGAGCACTTCATCTGTAGTAGACAAAAATGGGCTTCCGTACTCTTCACAGATGAGGCGCCATTTACTCGTACTTTGAAAAGTGATTCAAGTTGTGTATGGGACAGGAGAGAATTAGGTAAGATCTTAGGCATTAACAATCAAATATTGTTCGAATACACAGTTATAGAAGAGATGAAACGTGACTTCAGCAAAATCTCTTTAAGTTGTCAGACTGGCCTGCATGTGCTCCATGGAGGACCTCTGACTAATGATAAATTCATTCTGTTGGATGATGATATTAGACCTCATCGAGATAGGCTTACTGATGAATATCTTAGGATCAAGGGTTGTAGCGAAGGGAAATTGTGTGTGTGTCTGCCGGCTCGATCTGCGGACTTCAGTCTATTATAGATTCTTTGGACCTATTTTAGCAGATAAAGGGTTGCCTTAAATCCTTCTACGGAGGTTGTTAAATGAGCTAGTATAGGCGTTGTTTTTCATTCATGTGTCTGATAACTTAATAAACAATAATGAAAATCGATACAGTCAATGCATTAAAAGTAGAAAGGGGCTGTACCCATGCATTTATTATTATTTTTTAAAAGTAGTAACGGGTTTTATTTGGGATTCTACGAATCCTTACTCTTTTTAACTGTGATATTCGTTTAAATGCTTTCTGTAGATATGACTTGGTTTTATGCAAATGCAACTTCTATTTGCCAGTCGTTGAGTAGGCGAGGTAATGATTAAGAAGTGATCGTAAGCGGGAATCCTAGTGTTAGAGATTGGTAGTCGCACATAGAAAGATTAAACATAGATGATGATGAATGCCCAGAGGAACCGAGCTCACCCGAAGAGGGTTTAGAGCTACAACCGATCCCTCGGCAAACAACCACCCTCCCGAGATTAAACATAGAAGCAGAATCCACGGAACAGTGGAAAACGTCCACTTTACGGCTAAATGAGCTGTCAAGCTAAAAGTCGGATCGTACAAAAGATTACGCCACACATAAGAGCCTTTCATAATTTTAATATATAAATTCGGGTTAATAATTCTTATTACTCCTCAGGTTTAGTTACTAAAGTGAATTCCTAAGAGTAAAATGTTGAATAAACTTAGTGATTCTAATATCATATCTGTTTCTTCCTAGAACACTTTCACACTCACGACCTCCGGGTCACGACAAAGTTACTTTTTTCAAGAAAAGAATATTTAAAAAAAAAAGGTTATTTTTTAATTACGGATGTTATAAAAGTGTTTAAAATTCAATAAATAGAAGACGTATCATTGCTTTTGGAGGCCAATGTAAGAAAATAATTAAATTTTATTACAAAAATTATATATATACAGGGTGTCCAGCCTTAATGTGACCCAATAGCTAATTCCTGAACCGTTCGGTTTAGATAAACATTTCCAATTTGAAAAATGTTTTTAAAAAGGCAAGGAATGTTTTTACGTGCTTTTCGAACCAAAAATACCATTTAGAAAAAAATTACGAAAATTAAAATTTTATACAGTCCCCAGGTCCTATCGCTTATATTTAGGAAAAGATGCAGTACACAGAAACAAAGTAAACACAAAAAGTTTTATTTTATTACGATAAAAACTGACCGAGTTATGCCTACATAAAATTGAAGCATCTGAATTGCTCAGAAAAGGGTGTCCTATATACATTGAGTTTAGTGAACAGTAATTCCCTATCTACAGAAAGAGCAAAAGAAAAACATCATAGTAATATTGAAACATCGTTTTAAACATCAAAGATTGACAATTTGTATTGCTGTATGGCAAACAATAAAAGTTAAATTAAAGAAATACAACTTCTACCGAAAAGATTAATTCAGCTTATTTTAACAAATAGCAGCAAAAGAATACATGATTTGCCGTTCAGATTATAGTATAATGTGGAATGATGCGCCAATCATGAATCAGGGGCTTTATTATATCAGAATGACCAAATTAACTTAAATAATGTTCAAAATGACTGCCTTCCGCAGAAATGCAGCATCGAACCCGCGTCAGAAACTCCGCCTGTAGCTTCTGCAACATAGTTGATGTCACAGACCTGCATACCATGCTGATTCGATTGAGTACATCGGATTTACTCGTGGATTCACGTTCGCACACTTTGTTTTTCAGGAATCCCCAGAGAAAGAAATCCAGAGGACTTAGGAAAATTCATCTTCTAAAAAATCGGCTAATGGTCCAGATAAAATTTCCGTGTATGATTCTGATGTTAAAGGTCCATCGAAATACATTGAGCCAATTAAGGTGCTCTTCCATATTCCGCACCACACATTCACCGACCGACGCACTTGGTGGCAATTCGGTCGTATTAGATGTGGGTTTTCGAGGGACCAAAAATGCGTATTCTGCGTATTAGTAGTGCCTTGCCTCGAGAACTGGCATTCATCCGACCACAAAACTTCATTAAAAAAATCTGGATTTTCCTCCAGTGTATTTAACACGAAATTGCAAAAATCAAAACGACGCTCCTGGTCTCCGGCATTAGTTCCTGCGCCAGGACTGAACGATAAGGATATGCACCGTACGTATATAATATGTTCCACACCGTCGATTTTGAGTAGGAACAAGCCTTGCTAATATCCCGGACACTACTTTCAGGATGAGCCAGGGCATATCCTAGAACATCCTCAGCGGGTATCCGCAAGCTTGAAGGTGTGGCACGAGACAAAGGAATACGTTTATGACAACTCCCGGTTTTATACAAGCGTTGAACAACACGGGAAATTGTACAATAAGATGGATGTCTTCGACTGGGAAATTTAATTGCATAAAGTCTTGCCGCCTCTCTCTTATTTCGATTACACTGCACATACAACACTACCATTTCGCAGTATTCTTCATTTGTATACATCTCGTTCTCCCGTACAAGAATTCGTAATATTGCAATTGCTAGCGACTACACAACAGATTTTTAATAATCGTCATGATCAGTACCGCAGCAAATCAGTCTGAAGCCGCAGCAAAAAAGCCTATTTTTTTTGGAACTGCTTTTAAAATGTTTTCTTCGTCCAAAATATTTTATTTTTTCTATGTTTTACTCGTGCACAGAATAAATTTTATTTCTTAAGTACTCAGTTATTGTATTATTAACGTATGCTTTTAAATTTAAAAACGATTTACAAAAAGTGACGTGCAAGAGTGAAAGTTTCCTGGCAGAGTTCCAATTAATTTCACTTTGGAGACGGCCCCTTACTAGCTTCTTGAAAACGGCCGGGAAAATTGAGGAAATATGCGATTTTCAAAGTTCCATAACTCGGCCAGTTTTTATCGTAATAAAATGAAACTTTTTGTGTTTACTTTGTTTTTGTGTACTGCATCTTTTCCTAAATATAAGTGATAGGACCTGGGGACTGTATAAAAATTAAATTTTTGTAATTTTTTTCTAAATGGGATTTTTGGTTCGAAAAGCACGTAAAAACATCGCTTACCTTTTTAAAAACATTTTTCAAATTGGAAGTACATGTCTAAACCGAACGGTTCGGGAATTAGCTATTGGGTCACACATTAAGGCTGGACACCCTGCATATTACTCATTGTTATTTGTTATTTTTTTGAGATTCCCAAGCTTTTTCAACTGATCTTATAATATTTTTTTACTAAGTCGAATTTTTAAAATACGCACTCTTAAATCTTGTTCATAAGACTCCATATGCTATTGAATTTTTAGTTTTAAGCATTATTTTGAAACAGAAATTTTCATTTACACAAATACAGTGCGCGCATATAGAATACGAATATTTCTCTTTCTTAGAAAATAGTTAGAAATTTATTCTTGAGAGTTATTAGAAAGAAGTATCTGTTAAATAATTTAAAAGCAATTAATTGTCTTTTTTTATTAGTCTTTCTATTCTATATTATTAAATTTGTCAATATATGTGCACTTAAACAACTGCAGAACTGTTATCTCTAGAGAAAATATTAAAAAATATATTTTAAAATTTGTATGCAACCAACAAATCTGAAATTGTTAAAATTCGTACACTAAAATTTTTAGCCTTTTCCCACCTTTTCTATAGTTTAAATTTTTTTGATATATCTTCTATTTCAACCCTTCCCATTCAAAGCGAAAATTTTCTTTGTAAAATGTTAGAATACTCTCTCGATATTTTTTATTATACTCGCATCCAACATAGGAATAAATTTGTTATACATAGATTCGCAAATTTTTATATTGAAACTCATCACAAAAGTAAATAACCTAATGTAGCGTACTACATTTGAAAAAGTTGATGTTGCTCATTTTAATTCATGAAGGCTTAATAGATAAAACTTGTTCTCGAGAAATCTTAGTTACAAGATGAGGAACACAATTCTACGAACAATTTTCATTTTAGTGTGTCTGTGTGCAGCATGGTTTTTATAAGTTTATAAGTCGTCAGAGATCCACTTGTAACGGGTCTATCCGCGAGCCTCTTACTAGTCCTCTTGGGGAAAAAACTGTTTCTTTTATAATGTTGCTCTATTCAAAACTTTCTCCCGAAGAAGGAGACGCGGTTTATGTAAATGAAGGAGGATATTTGAGCATTGACTTTTAAGTACGCGCGGAGCGAGTGAGAAGTTAGTAGTTAGTGGAAAATAGCTTTGAGATAGTCGAGAGTTTCTCGACGATTAATTGTTGAATAATTAAAGATTGTTTCCTGACGATTTAGTCAATAAGTTGGATTAGATAATAAGGGACTAGAGGTCGAATAGCTGAGAACGGAATTACGGTAACTTATACCGTAGATTTCCAAAGCGTTCTAAGAGTAAGTTAATTGAATTATAATTAAATATTAAGTATCCCTTCTACCGTGCTTTTGCTCCTATACTTAATAGAAGTGTGCATTTTCTACCCTGGGTTGTTAATTTAAGTGAGAGAATAATAAATTAGAATTGTTCTGATTATGGCTGATTTTTATTCTAACCTTCAAACACCGATAAACGTGTCAGCACATTTAGCACACATTTACTAGGTTAAACTCTATCTACTTCAGAAATAAGTTGATATTTATTCATTATAATAAAAAGTTTATTACTTTAAAGAGATACTCCTATAAACAATATAAATGATATTTAATTTGTATGTTTAATGTGTTTTTGATTATTTATATTCTACGCGAGCCAAAGGCTCATTAAAAAAGAGTCAATATGCCTCACAATTTTAAGTCATGGTCAGAGACAGGAACAGCACTTGAGTCGGCATCAAAACCTTAATAGAACTAACATGCTATACGGAGTTATTATCTTGCTACACGGAAATCTTTGCTGCGAATAACGAGATCTAGATTCGCTACCTATAATCAATTTCGAGTTCGTTACTCTACTAACAAGGCTACCACGATCCTTAAAGTTTTTTTTATCAACACTAAGTTTTGAACTTTTTCTCAAAATAATTTAAACAATGATCCAGAAAAGCATCTAAGACTCTTTACCCACTGGCTGAAAACATAACAATAACTTATAAAACATAAGGATAGTGATTAATGAATTATTTTTTAAAAATAAAGTTATTGCGTATTATATATATTTGTAACCAAATTGATTAACAAAGTGGCCTATAGATACAATAACCAAATTTATATAGAATAATGTATAAAAGTGAAAAAAGCACATTTGAGATGCCCAATTCTTACATCTTGGGTGACTGATAAAAATGCCCCCTTCTCTTTAATGAAGAGAAAAGTAGATTAGTAGCAAAAGAGTTTTGTGTGGTAGAGTCTGATCAATAATGAGAGAAGGAGGAAGAGAGAAATATCAGAGAAGAGGGAAAGAAGAGAAACGACGGCCGTTTACTAATGCCTTCAACATATTGCATCACCTGTCGTCCGCGCTTGAAAGCGCTACAGGCGGCAAATAGACTGACTTAGGAATGTGCACGGACGGAATTCTCTATACTTCATGTTTCTTTCGACAGGATCTATAGACTTCTTTCAGTTTCGCTTTTTCTTAATTCAACATAGCAGCAATTGATAATGCTAGTACAGAAAAGACGCACTTTTACAGTCATGTATAATACATATATATGTACCTCAAAAACTGTTATTTTCATTTCGTCTCAAATTTTTTAACATTGCCAATTGATTTTGTGATGGAAAAAAAAAAAATGATGCTTCAAAGATAACCTTGGATTTAACAACTCATGTCACTCTTTCAAACTGCTTATGATTTTAACTTAAAATTTGTAAAAGAGATTGAAATATCAAAATATATATAATTAAGAATAATATGATTAAAATATATTTTTTTCTCTGACCGTCAATATATCAACATCAAATGCCTAAAATCTTTGTCTGAACAATACTCTTTTTTTACGTAGACTAGAATTTACGTACTAGATGATAAAAAAAGATGTTCTAATTTTTAAATGACTGCATAAATTAAAAATTTCTGTTGAGTGAAAATAAGAAACGGGAATGCTAATAAATTATAGATTAACAGTAAATTACGATGAACTTGAACGCACATTTCAAAAAGGAATAAATTTTGAAATGTTCTTTTTCATTAAGAAAATTTCATAGCAGTATCATCATGGAAGATTAATATTTCGTTCATAACTTTAATTTTGTAAAAACTTCAATGCTACATTGCAAAAGAAAAAAAAAAAGGGAAAAGTATTATTTAAATCAATCATGTTGTCTTGACTAATATCATCTCTTACAGAAAGTTATTTAGAGTTTTATTAACTACATAGTGTATAGTCTCAAAATGTGGTATACAACTTGTAATTTTTAATCAAGGTTAATTGTTCATGTTTAATTGCTTACTAAGAAGATTCGAATTTCGTGTCCTCTGTGTATATTTGCTAAGATACGGAAAACAAGTTACGTAATTTGCGAATCTATGCCATTACAACACTTCATAGAAAGTAGTTATTTCAGAAAGTATATATGTACCTGACAGACAAATATTATTTAAGGACTTGAACTAAAAGGAGAGAATCCAGTTCTTGAAAACTCGAATTAGTTTTGAAAAGGAACCTTCAGATATTTCAGTTGACACGGAAGAAGGATCTGCGCATGCTCACTAGAGCAGGTGCTTTTTTTAAGGCTGTGAGGCCCACAGGTGCCGCATTGTTTTAATACAGATCGGTTGGAGTTTTTTATATCTCTCGCCTCATGTGCGTAACACCTGCTTACTTTAGATGCGGGACGGTTGCGCCCGCCATTGAAAAAATAATAATAATAAAAAAAAAATTACGCGGAGAATTTAGCCTTTGGGCATTTGAGGATTATTTTTCTTTCTCTTCTCCGAAATAATCATCGTCGTAAAAAGTAATCGTAACAAAAAAATGTAGCAGAAAGTTGTCAGCACTTCTGTTCGGCATTCGCTAATTAAAATAACTCTTTTTGATTACATGAATGCATTCAAGTCAAAATTCTTCGAGCAATTTAGGGTATGTTTTAAATGATCCTTGGGTGACGTTTAGCAATTTTTATTAGCAGCGGTACACTTTGGATTTCTAATGGAAAATGAGAAAATAGTAATAAAATTTTTAAATCGGATAACCTTGAAAAATGCAAAGAAAATGATTTTTAAAATTACCACACTACATCTGATTATTGTGGAGTACCAGTTATAAATAAAAAAGATTAACATATGTAGTATAACAGAAAGCCAATTGAAACAAAACCAGTTTGCATAGATTTAATTGTACGAGGACTTTTATTTATATTTTCAAAATTGAAGTAATTGGGCTGTTCATTAAAAATTTTTATAGGGGAAATAATAATACATAAAATAAAGAGAAATTTTTAACACTGCTTAATATAGATTAATAAAGTATTCTTTCACGGATTCACTTTTAAAGCAGATATGTTACACAAGCAATGTTTATCTACTTATTCATTTATTTTGAAGCAATTTTTGTATCTTTTTTTTCTAAACAAAAAAGGCATTTCAATTCGCTAATTTCAAACCAATTATTGCTCAGTTTTTACTTTTTTTGGGTATATAAAAACAGCTTTTAGTAACCTCTCCATAAATTAATTTAATTCGTTAATAAGCGTATAAAATATCATATTGTGCTGATAATTTTTACACACAAACTCTGTTTATTTTACTTTTCTTTTTACTTTTACTGATCTTCTAATTTATTTTAAAGTTCTTAAAATAAATTTTGAATTCGTAGTTTAAATTTTACATCTTAGACTGATTTTTAAACTTTAAGCATTATTATATATATAAGAAGTTTTTATATTAAAGTTATTGAAATAATAATTTTCTTGTTGAAGGATTTTAGATGTTTAGTATTATTGTTGATATTTTGTTTAATTCTTCAGTTATCATACAAAGTGGTTAAATAATTTTGAACATCAAAAATTAAGTTTCTTTAACATTATTTCAGAAACTTTTTGCTATGCTAAACAGCTTTTTTATGTAATGAATTGATATAATGAAGTGTAATTGGATAGATTTATGGATTGAGATAGAAAAAAGAATATATATTTATATAATTCTTTATAATAGTAGTTGTGCTGATTAGATTTGCATTGCTTGTTAACAATGGTCTTAACTTTATGATTAAAATGATGCTTCAAATGTTTTCAAGATGCATAATAATTTTTATCTACTAAATAAACTTACATTTATGACATTATTTGACTAATCTTTAAGGCTGCCTTCGGAATTCTTCGGTTAAAGAATAGGACCCAAATTCGGAATATTTTTTCCAGATATAAATGTACTCAAACATTAATATTATATTCTGTCTTCACTGTCCCGTAGAGAATCACTTATTTTATCGTACTACTCATTTTTATCCGATGATACATTTTTTTCTTTTATAAAATGTGTGTTTCGCAATCCCCCCCCCCCTATACCGTAATGCTAAATGAGCATCCCTTTACATGTTAAAAGGAAAAACTGCTTATTTATGAAATATTTTGAAATTTTAAAAACACTATATTATAAACAAATGCATGAGTTACGCAATATCAAAATTTTTTATAAAAATTGAGGCATTTTTTTTATCCGAAAATGTGCTCTACGTTAAGTTTACGGTCTGGCGAAAACAGCCTTAAGACTCATTGGCACATATGCTGTGTGTGCCGCAATTTTTATCTCGGCGTACATATGCTGTGGGGGGGGATGACCCTTCCCCTGAAAAAAAAGAGGACGAACTGGCTCTGAATCACTTGGTACAGCAGGTACCGCATCCAAAGTAAACGAGAAACAAATTAGCGGCACAGCAGATGTATCGTCCATTTTTAAAGATTAAATTTCAAGCAGGTATAGATTTAGTAACATTAATATTAGCTGAAACCTTATAACTTTTAGCATGAAATTTGTGAAGGGTTTGGTAATAATAAGAAACAAAAGTATTTATTCATTGCACACATAAATATTTTTTTTATTCATTTAATATAGAGAGCAACTGACACACTTTAAGGAAGGAAAGAGGGTATTAATCAAGGGAATCAAAATGCGAATAAATGTAATGGTACAGTTCCCAATTCGTTCGTTTCGTAAAGGGAACATACAGTTTACGTTCAGTTGTCTGAAATACAATTCCCTACCTCTCCTTTCAACAACCATTACAGTTAGAGAAAAAAAAAAGAAGAATTTATCAATATTGCAAATGCTATGTTTTATTATTAGCTGATTATTATTGACTATTTATTCACTATTTGAGTTACTTATAAACTCATGTTTTTTGTCTTCAATGGTATTAATAGTTGCACAAGCAGGCAGAGCTTCAAAACCTATTCATGATGTGAAAGAGTAGAGAGTAGAATGAACAATTAAACCTTACCTTAGATAAAGACAAATAAATGAAATGCACAATTATTCAGCGGAAGTAAGTGTTTTCAACAATACTCATACTAACATCATTACTTTTAAGTGAACACTGAAAAGTTACACCTAAACACATTTGTCTGTGTGAAGAAGTTTAAAATATACTAAGATTTCTGGATGAAAGTAACGTGAAACAAAAGGAACATAAATTTTTTTGTATCGTACTGAAAATACAAAGCTATTGTATATTATTCGCTCCAATTTCTATTCGCATGAACGGTAGAAATACATTTAGGGATAAAATAATAATTATTTTTTTGATAAAAGTAGCCCTTTTTCTTAAACCCTCCTTTAAACTGACGCTTATTTGGTGACGTCTGTGTCTATCCTCAAGGTTTTCTTCTGGTAAATATTGTTGTCTGCTAGTTCTTTTCATTGCAAACGAAAGGTCTTGATCTCGCTAGCCTTGGTCTTGATAACTTGTCTGTGAAATTACTTCGTTTCAAATATAACTGACGGTTTGTTCGAAGTCTATTATTTAAAAGTTTATTTTTTGTACTATTGTTTTTCTATCAAGGAAAAAAATGTATTCTATTATCTATTTTAAAAAAGTGTGCAGTGTACTATTGATTTTTTTTGAAAGAATTTACAAGTTCAAGTTCTATTTAAAGTTCAGAAATAAATAGACATTAAAATGACGAGATTTAATTGAATTGAAGACTAAAATTAATAAATAAAATTCAACTCAATAAAAACATTCGGTGAATAAGAATTACGAGAAAAAAATTGGCACATGAGCTAGCATTTATGTGACGGATTTCTGATTTTTACCTTCAAATGTCTAATAATATATGATTCCAAAATACTTAGCCTTTTTCCATATGAAAAGAAGGAGGGTGAGGGAACACTTTGCATAGCATAGTAGCCTTTTTGTGGAAAATATGTGCGCAAATTTTTAAACCATTTTTACTAGCACATAAATTTAAAAAAATTATAGCATGCACTTTTTCATTAATTTTTTTTCATTTGTGAATTTCTTTTTGTCAATAATACGTAAGACCAATAACAATAATCGAGTTTTAAAAATTCAAATAATTTTTCTTTCATGTCATGTATAGTAAAATTCTACAGAATCATTAGCTCGAGAATATTTCTGTATTGGAATTATATTTATTTTCTCTATTCTATTCATATTTCACACAGGGACGACTTAAGACTCTTGGGCCCAGAGAAATCTTAAGATTTTTTGAGGCCCTGG
Source organism: Trichonephila clavata (assembly GCA_019973975.1). Classification (NCBI taxonomy): domain Eukaryota; kingdom Metazoa; phylum Arthropoda; class Arachnida; order Araneae; family Nephilidae; genus Trichonephila; species Trichonephila clavata. The sequence goes on from BMAO01007189.1 coordinate 141,498, forward strand.
GCCCTTATGCAAAAGTAGGCCCTACCTGAGATCTTTAAAAGTAGACAGTAATAAAGCATGTATTGTCAAATACTTGTTCAAACGGTAATTTGACACAAATAACTGCGCACGACTCACAATCTCAAAAACCTAGGCACAAACCGGCTCTACCAATGGTCACATTTCGACTAAATGAGTTGAATGATTGTTTATGGTATTAGGCCAAGGCCTAGACATGGGCAATGGTCATCACATAATAATGTAGTCTTATAATTTTTGCTAGTTGACATGCAGTTGGAAATTCCCCGTTTTTCGGAGAATATGAACAGAAATAATATTTGACCACATTAAAATTATCCGAATCACGATCATATTAAGACAAAGTCGAGAACGAAACGAGGTCCCCACTGAAGGTGAGGCCCTGGGCCCGGGCCCAGTTGGCCTATGCCTTAAGACACTTTCACATGGGTGGCAGTAGTCGAGTAGTCATGGTCACGAATTCGTGACTGGCGTTGTTTCTGTCGAATTGTGAGTTTAAGTCATGGTTCCCGCCTTGTAGAGGGGCTGAGGCATATTAAATCCGTTAAAATCCAAAATACCTGCTAGCTTAGTGTCATCCTAGTCAATTGAGCATGGTTCAAAATAATGAAGTCCAACACCAATAGACCTTGTGTTGCTTCCGAGGTTAATAAATATCCATCAAGGTTAAAGATAATTTTAAATTTGCTCAACCGTTATGCAGGTGGTACATTTTTAGTTAGAAATAATGTTTATGATAGTTTTTTTAGCAGGAAAAACTGCATGAAATACTTAGAAAACGGTAGGAGAGAGAAATGAAAATAGAATTTTTAAAATACAGAAACAAATGTGAAATAATCTCGGGAGGAAAGTATAAATGAAATCAAAAATATTTAGAAAATGCTTTAAAAATAACTAAAACATAATTGACGCTGAAATATACTGCTGTTAAATTATTTATATGCTTCAATGTTTAAGTATTTTTTCATTTTGAACGAAAAATGAAAAATGAATAAATAATTCTGAACGATCAATTAAAATTATATTTGAAAAAATTTAGTTTATTCTTCATACCACACACACATACTTCATACCATCTATGTATTCGTTAATGAACAATCAAATCATTCATCCCTTTTTTATTTTCTACTATTAACCAGTGATTATACTTCTCTGTATGGTTTTCTTGTAGTTATTTAATATATTATAACAAGTTTTGATATAAAACATTACATGGCACAAATTATTTCAAATCAGTCAATTAAAAAATAATGCATTTAAATTTCGAATCTAGAATGCCAATATTAATTTAAGTATTAATGATTTCAAATGTAAGCACACACAGATTATAGACTCATTTCTTAACGCTGGAAAAGAGGTCATCCTTCAATGAATCTCTTCCCATTGCGGCATTCATGGAAATGAACAAACCGACAAGTTGACCAAAGAGGCTTCGATGCTGCATCCACCTTGTCCATCGATTCCTCTTAGAAATGCCAAGCGACTTATCAGGGATAAAAATCGTCAGAAAAGAATATCCAACCTTAAAGAGCTGGCTGATGATAAATCTTGGTCTTGTCTACTTGATGGTCAGAGACGTGCTCAACTTTCTGTCCTCACTAGGGTGGGGGGAGTGGTGTGTTTTAGAGTCATTGCTGAACATAATTATTTGCAGGCCCATCTGTTTAAAAATTGGCCTGGCTGATTCTCAGTTCTGATCTCTCTGTAATTCTGTGCCAATGACTGGAGAACATCTATTTGGTTGCCCCTCTCCACTTCATGTTCGATATCAAGATAACTATGGAGTCCTCCCTCGTACTAGCGTAACTTCTGTTTTGTACTGGACTGCAAGGCGCCTTTTGTACGAGAGAACGTTGGTGGGTGTAATTTAAAAAAATTAAGTATTTAAAGCTTTATTACACTATTGAACCGAGTCCACTAAATTGGTTTTTAAAATTAAAAGTGACATTACCCGAAAAAGGTAAATGTTTATGGAGTTACAGAACTATCAAAATGGAAGAAGCTATAAACTTTTTTATGGCTCTCTCTTTACAATTCCTTTTGCTCTTTTTGTAACTGTCTAAAAGTTCAGTTGTGTGCATTACAAACAAAATGTCTTTAAATATGCAAAAGAGAGAGTGAGACAGAAAAAAAACAATTTTTTATACATCATCAAATAGAAATACGTATTTATATATTTGCATTCTCTTAAGCATATTCTCCCTATAATCATAATAAACTTATATTTTATTTGACCCAGAAAAATTTATGTGTGCACCATTGGTCACTATATATGAGCACATTGCGACAGAGAGGAAATCATATTACATCAGAAAAAGTTATAAGAAGCTTATCTTTGATTCAAGATAAGAGTTTTGAAGACAGTCACCACATTCTCAATTTTAGCACACATAAAGTAGTGTTCGATTATTACAATTTTAATCAAGTATATTACAACTCATTTCTAGTTTTCATATATCATTTACTTTTATTTGAGTATATAACTCAATTTCCTTACAAATATAGTTGTAATTAAATACTAATTTTAGGAAGATGGAGTTTATAAAATTGTGTGTAAGGAGTATAGTGAAGATGTTCGAGTGCCCTGTGGTGAAGTTTCTTTAAGATATCTGAGTTTTTTAAAATCTCCAATTTCGTCTATCAGTAATTTTAGATTTGTTTTGACCTATTTTATTAGAAATCACTCCATTATTACAAAATTTTCAACCATTTTTTTTTATACAGCAGATGTTTTTAAGCGATTTCAAATAGTGACTATGATAAACTGTACTATATATATTTTTTGTAAAAATATAAATATCTCTTATCTTTTTCGTCATTTCAAAAATGAGTAGTAAAGTAGCATACAAATGTTGAAAAACTGAATGCTCGTTCATAAACAATTTGTTCAGATTGGGCTGCGTTTATGTAATTCTTTACAAATTTTCAGCATTTTTTCCCTAACTTGATATTATTATTTTTTTATTTACAATTTTATCTTTTTCCCCATATAATTTTCTAAGCAAATCAGGAAACTACAAAAAATCGTCACATCTTATTACAAAAAAAATTCCGGATACCTTAACTTTACTTGAATTACACCAGTGTTGAAGAGCAAGACATTGCGTGCAATGAATTATTTTTTTGAATCGATTTGCTATTTTAATCTTCCACAAAAGTTTTCAGTTATGTATTGCATTAATTTTGCTTTGGTCATGAATTAAATTGATGGACACAATAATATTTTAAGAATACCAAAAATCCATAGCAAAAACTAATCCCAGATAATCAAGACTGCTTTTAGTGGAACAGTTTCCTTTTTTGTGCGCCATTCCATATTGGACTGTTTTGTTTCACCTTGTTGCCATTTTGCAACATATTGTAACTTATTCTGAATACTGAACTGTACACTTCTATAACCCAGGCCCATTTTGATACTAATTTCGTTGACTATTATTTGCCAACTATATCAAGAATATTTTCACGAACTTTTTGAGTTTTCATTTCAGTTACACTTGTTCTTCGTTGACGATTATAAACAAAGTTTTCAACTTCTTCACAGACATTTTTCAACACCTTGCCCCATTTGCATACTTGAGATATCAATTTAGCGTATTTAATGGCATGTGAATTTAACCTTTACTGAATTTCAAAAGATTCGACACTTATTAATTATTCGCTGTACAACACTGCAATGGGTACTTTATGTTAAGTCATTGTGCTCTAGTGACTAAATAAACGAATACGTAAAAAAATAAAGCATTAAACCTTGAATAATTTATCCTAGTTGCTATAGTAAAAAAATACACGCAAGTGTCTACTGCTATTAAAGAAGTCTTTTTTTACATTTGATCCACCTTTGTAGTTAGCGGTAAAAATACACTATATTCCCGATTTCCTTTTAGCTATTTTTCTTTTTAGTTTATGAATATGAGTACAGTAATACCCCGAACTTACGCGATAGGTGGGACTGAGTGATAATGGCGTAAGTCGAATTCATGTAAGTCGGGGTATAAATTCGCACATAAATACGTATAAATTAATTTTAGTTGGGGCCGGAGACGAAAGAAAATAATAATTTAGAAAAAAATGTTTAATGAATTTTTAGATAACACAAATACAAAATCGCAAACTAAAATTATTTTGATGTAGAAGGTTTTTATAAAATCTAACAAGTAGTCTGCGCGCTCTCTCGCTCTCTCAAAGGTTTCCTTTCTCCCCCAAAATTTCCTCGTAGCATGCTTATAATTTTTTTTATTCCTTGTTTTGTTGAAAAAATACGCTGAATTAAAATTTGTAACTCTTTTTCAATTAAACTGAGGCTTGTCAAATTACCAACCGTCATTCGATCTTCTGATTGAATTGAGTCAACCAGACTCAAGTTCTTCGATGTCTTGCTCTTACTCATGCATTTCTATGAGTTCGCAAATTGTCAGGTCCTGATTATGCGTATCCAGCAGTTCTTGAATGTCATCATTATCCCCTTCTGAATTTATTTGCCTGGCAAGATCGACCCAACTTCTTCCATCAAATTACCAATCTCATCAGGCTCTGGCAATGATTTCGCCTGAGTTTTAATTTATGGAAGAGGGGGAGGGGGGGGGGACAAATCGACGAGATTTGAAAATCGCGTAACTCATAATTCGTGTAAATCAGGGTAGCACAAGTCGAGGTATTACTGTACTTTAAATCAATTTTTAATTTGAGCACAAAAAAAAAAAATTACATGTTATATTATAATAAAATGTGGTTTTTAAAATGTTCACTTTTTCTTATCGAAAAGCTATAATCGTTTTTTTTAATACAGTAGACAAAGTGTATGATTATGACCGACTATAACTGAATTTATTTAAGTGCAATTGAATTTTCAAGTTTGATGAAATATTTAATATGGTGGTATTCGCTGAAATATTATTTGTAACAATTGTTATAATTATTACCATTTGTTCATTAGGCAGTCAAGTATTCCGTTCTTACATGCAAGCAAATATAAAAGTAACATTTTCAAATGCAATATTGAAAAGTTCCCCATTACTATTTCCCTAAGTATTAAAAGTAAAATTATTCAGTTTTTCTTACTTACATTTTTAAAATTTGATGAGCAACCTAATTAAATTACGAATATGTTTTGATTTACGATTCCCACTCATAATATTCTAAGACAACTACATTAATTTACGAATAGTACTGATCAAAAATTGAACTCATTCATTTAGCCTGATTGATAGTTAAGAACTAGTAAAGGTAAGTTTTTATATGCAAATGCAATGGAAAGGGCAAATTAATATGTTGTATCAATCCACAAAAAATATAAGGAAGTTAATAATAGTGTTCCAAGGATATATGCATACTTTTTTAGTCGTATAATTATTTCTAAGAACCCTTCATATATTGGGGAGATTATATTGTTGAAATAATGTTCGCTGTTGTTGCATACTGTATAATTTATTGCAGATTCTCCAAAAAAACTAAAAAAAAGTATAATTTTCTGAAGTCAAAAATTTGACTAAAGTAATATAAAATTAAAAATATAAAATATCCTTATTACTTTTAACATATGTCATTATATTCCATGTTTAAAAAAACAACAATATTCCTTACTTAAAAAATGTAATTTAAAAAACAAAGCAATTTCTTTCAAATTTTTTATAGGCGGGTTTTGTTTATTTTACTTTACATAATTCCTTTAAAATGGTTTATAAAATATATTTACTTAAATGTAAACAAGACATTGCAAAATAATACATTGCGAAAATGTGTAGATATTTTTCCCTTTTCGATTAAATGTGTACTTTAAAAAATATATTTAAAAATACTAGTGCTTAATATATGCATTCATTCCCCCGTTACGCCACTATAAAGGGGGACTTTGAATGTTCCCCCAATGAATAACCAGTCACCAAAAGGACATTTTCCATTTTCAAATCTATTCAACACTCTGATTCCCTATTCCAGGTGGAAACTAAGAAACTCGCGTTTCTATTGAAAAAAGAACCGTTTTAGGGATCAACCTCCCTCTACTTCGTGTTGTTGTATTTGCTGTGGAGCAGTTCTTTTAAAAGCAGTTCTACTTCTCCACCTGGCATTGATCTTGCTCCCCTATTCTTAAGAAATCACTGTCACTAGCATGGGACTCGCGCCAGCACGCGTACCTTCGACCCCTACTTCATTCCCCTCTCCTTTATGCAGATGGATGGCCACGCGTGCCCAAGACACCACCTGCTCGCGTCTAGGAGGTAAGATCAGCCATCTGTCTCGGTAAAAATAATATTTAAAAAAAAAGCAAGTCACCATCTCTGGGCAAAAACAAGCTGAATTTTACCCTCGTAAGTGCTATGCAGGTAGCGTTTCAGAAGCTGGAATAGGTAATAACTTCCTTTTCTGAAGTCCCTGACGCTTACTGCATACAAATATGCAAACAAGACATTCATTGCTGTAGAATGTCTTCTGACTTTGAGATAAAGGAATGCTGGTGGCTGTGGAATCGTTAGACTTACTTTTTTTTCCTTTCATTTTTTTAATCTTTTGTAAGAAAAAGAAAGATGAAAAGTTTTATTGACGCAGCGAGCCAATTAATGATGCGGATTTAAACTGGTATTAGTAATGAGAAATGTACGAGGTATTTTTTGAGCCTTTTTAAAATGGCTAAAAAAATTGATTTGTTTCTATTGACGACACAGAAGAGCTTCACAACAGCTTATAGAGAAATGGTAACAATAATTACACTAATTTTTATGTGATGTTTAATTAAGATGTGTAAATTCTTTAAGTAATTGATGTAAATCTGCTTGAAAAGTCACAATTGATGTTTAGGCTCTAAAATTTTTAATAAACTTTTTATTCAGGTATGAAATTGCATTATAGAGGTTCTTTACGGGTAGAGAAGAAAGGATTAACATTCTAAAGCTTACAATCTTTAGATCTAATGCTTTAATTCTTTGACATATTAAAACAACTAGGAAGTGAATTTTTCAAAGTTTAAATTAGAACTATATAATTGAACTATAAGTGCTACAGAATATACAAGCTTCGATTTAGGTTTAAAATCTAATTTGATATCAAATTTTATAGTAAATTTCGACTGCAATTTTTTTTTCTTGAGAATTTTTCTGTATTTATCAGTAATATACAAAAAAGAGCCTTAGAAAAATGAGTATACTTTTTAACAACAGTTTCTAATTTACTGTTGTCTTCCGTAAATTCTACAATGTCGATTTTTCAACTATTTCCTTAGAATTTTTTTTTTATTTAGAAGTTTTTTGAGGATATTTTTCACTATCACGAAATTTACAGATTCTTTTTAATGCTTCTATCATAATATAACATTTCATGAGCCTTTATAACGATCTAAATGTCTTCTACCTAAGCAAAGGAGCGAAATTTGCAGAATTTCTCAGTTGAATAACCGATTGAAGAGAATTAAGGCATGGATAAATAGAAATAAAACTCCAAGTTAAACATTGTTATTTTCTTAGCATTAAATCTGATATGTCGGGGACAAAAAAAGGAAATAAATGTAAGAACAAAAACTGAACTTTTATCTACCTTTATCACCGACAGATCCTCGAGAAATTTATTAATTTACACCTAAAAAAATTTGGACATATTAACGAGCCTTCAAAAGCCCAAATCTTACAAATAATTTTTGCACACATGAATGTTATTGTTAACGTTTGCTTCAAAATAAATTCCCGCCATTTGATTTTTCGACATAGATGAATAATTTTATTTAAGTGCTTTTTATTAAAGAAAATGCACGCGTTTAAAGTTTTATAATAAATAAAAATTCAAAATTGCTCTAGTTTTTTTTAACTGAATTTTTTTTAAGAAGCTCTTTTTAAATTTAAATTCCACTCTTTCGTGAATTTCAGTCAAATAGTTTTTAAGAAAAAAAAAATACTTTATTTCTATACGCATTCCATTCAAAAACTATTTAAAACCTCTTCAAGGTTCTCTATTAATACTAATGCTTTTTGTTTATTTAAAAAAAACCTTTTGGACAAAAATAACTTATTAGGATTTAATAAACGCCCTTTTTACATTAAAAAGAGGAAAGAAACAATATTTATGAACTTTTTTTGGGAGAGGGGGGGGGGAGTTGAGGAGCTTAAAACTATATAATACATGGGAAATTATAGAGCAAATAACTTAATACAAACAAAACAATAATGTAACAATTAAACATGTGTGTCTGAACTCTACTATTTATCTCCTGTCAAACATTTGCATACTACACCTGTGCATACAACATCTGCCGATTCTGCTTTCATATTCTTATCGCGTTAATCCTTTTGATGAAAAATAACAATGTTAAACGATTATAGTAACTTACATAAAATATTTTTTTCAACGAAAAAAAAACCAGATATATCTACAGCTTTCATTTTAAGGAATACACACACTATATAAGTATGTATATATACATATAGACATTCATATAATTTGAAATTGTTTTTTAATATTTTAAGTATAGAAAAACTATTTTGGAAAAAAAAAACAATCAAGTTCTTAATACTAAGATAGCTATTTATAATAATAATAAGTTGATTCTATCATAAATGCCGTATTTGAAAAACGTTAAATTTTATGTACATACGAAAGATAGTACATTTATTAAAGTTGGTTTGTATACGTATTTTCGCTTTTGTTTCTTCATAAACAATTCAATAAAAAATAAAAAGGATTGTTCAAAATTTCTATACCATATTTTGTAGCGAGCTGTCTCGTGAGGTTTCTCTTTCGAAACTGACAAGGGGTATTTTCTTTAAGATTTTATTAAAAGTTTAAATCCCCCCCCCCTCCCACTTTTTTACACAGAAAACATGACATGCAAAGGAGTAGTTGTACATAAAGCGACGCGAAATGCAGTTAGGTATAAATTGCAATCATATTGCTAGAGTGAAATAGCATTTACACTATCAAATAGCAATTATTTTTGTAAGATATATTGCTAAGAGTTTGCTTAATATTAGGATAAATCATATAGTGAGGCAATTTGACCAGGTTTCAGTTGGTATCGGATCCAATTTGTGTGTGGTTATCAAGGGCGTAACTACTACCGTATCAACCGTACCAATGATACGGGGCCCTCAAGTTATAGGGACCTAACATGTGTAACATTTTGACATTTTCAAATAATTTTTGTTAATTTGATAAATATTTTTATCCAAAAGAGGGCCCCCAAAGAATTTTAATACAGGCCCACTTAGAACTAGCTACGCAGTGGTGGTTATGGATAATTATTATCACCTTCTTTGGAAAAATCAGTATTGGAGAGCCGAAATCTTGTTCTGTGAATTCAGATAAGTCAATTTTGATTATTTATAATTGCGCGAGGACGTTCTTTCCCACATACTTTGCAGAATAATAAATAGTAGATTATTTGCGTTTGTGTGATTCTTTTTCTTGTGAATTGTGTTATGCCTCTTACTCCTACTTTCATGTCGAGTTCTAGCCACAAGCTTACGAATACTGAATCGTCGGAGTTGGCTTGTCAGACTGTTAGAGAACTAAATATTTTCAGCCCTAATGCACTAAATTTAAATCTAAAAAAGGAAAATCATTTACTCGGATTAAAAAACAAAAAAAAAAAATAATGGAATACTTTTTGAAGCTGTTCCGGGCCATATATAAAAGTAATAACGGACTCATAATTTTTTCGGTATTTCCAGTTGTTAGATTTGCAGTACGAAAATATTATTCACTTAATGTATAATTATCCAGTGATCGGCAGTATGCCATAAGGTACTGAGCCATGTCAGAGACGCTTGACGTACATGCAACCATACATTGTTCTCATTTCCATTCAACTAAAAAAATAACCTAAAATTACTTTATATCGATACAAAAGTGAGAGCTCTGATGTGTTGTGAAACCATCAATGTAACTGACAGAATATTTCAGAAAATAAAATTGCAATGGGAATTTGGCTGTTTTGTGTCAACTACTGTATTGTGGTTCACGTTGTACTTAATAACTTCTAGGTTCGACAGAATGTTGGTGTGTCCCATGGTGGCTTAAGTGCTAAGAATGACAGACACATTTCTATTACTCAATCATAAAATTTCTTAAAGATAACTTTTTAGGACATTCTGAATATACTAAAAAGAGAAAAATAGCATTGTAATGTTAAACCTTTTAGTTTTAAAATGTTAAAGAGAGCAAGTCAAAATTTGAAATGGTTAGTATAAAAATAATGAGATAAGTAAGAGAAAAAATGTATATCTTTTTGTCATTTATTTAAAATATGTAATGTAAGGCGTTTATTACTCATTGATAAGATAAATAAAATGTTTAAAGGACTTGGTGATGAGACTTTAAAAAACCTAAAATTACATCATAATAGTAAAAACATTTTACATTTTCATATTAAAATTGATTAACATTTTAAAAAAATATTACGGATGAAGTTTACAGTAATGAAGACTTCCAATAAATAATTAGTAAAAAGATAATTTTATTTCCTTTGATTGTCCTATTTTTATATCTTAATTTTTTTTTTTGCTGCTTCACTTATAAATCTCTTTCTTTATTAGAATTTTTAACTAATGAATATGTTTCATAAAGAAATTTTTAACATTGTTGAACAAATCTGCATTTAGGTAAAAGTATCTAAATACATATTCGAGCATTTAGTATTTTATTTTGCAGAGAAATTTATAAGAACTGAAAAAGAATTAAACAAATGTATTTGTTTAATATGAAGTAATACTACACTTATAAACTAAAAAAAAGCAACAGGCATTGGTTATCTTATAGCGGGAAAAAACGGTTAGAAAATTCATTTATGATTTCATATTTTTATCTATTTTTTTAAAGAGATGGAATTTTTTAAAAATTGCAATAACTTTTTTGAACTATTTATTCTATCATGAAGTACCAGCAATAAAATCATACTTATGAACTGAAGCTACTTCGAATATGACTGTGTACTTTCTTTTCTTTTTAACTTGGGGCAGAAAAAAGTTAAAGCTCTTTCTTTCAAAGAGGTGCAAAAAAAAAAAAAAAAATTGCGGCTTTTTTAATCATATACTCATTCAAGGAAAGAAAATTATCCCTTTCTTTCAAAATGTTGGGATGTAACAAAATGTCCATTAAAAACAGTAATTTATATATTTGATGAATCCTTAGACTATTAAATAAGACACAAATTCATTTATTCGATGTACGAAGCAAATCTAAATATACAATCACATAATCTATTACTTGATAGAGATAGCAGGGGAAAAAGATTTGAGAGAATGAACGATTATCCAGCACAATTTTTTCCCTGTTTTCCCTCTGTCTGCAGTCTTTCTCCTAAATGAAGGTGCAATGAATTTCAAGCGTGACAGTCTTGTTTTAACTTTATTGTTAAAAATAACATATATTACGAATTTTACAACTTAATTGCAAAAACTGTAAATTCAACATTTTCAAGGCTTCATTTAAATTTGAGAACTCTTTAGAATTTTTAGAGGATTTTCCCTTTTAATTTATACATATTTGGTTTTGTTTCATTACTGTTAGTTTTAAAAAGCTTTTAAGTTTAAAATATTTCTTTATAAAACTGTTCTAAGTAAACGATATTCAGAAAGTGAAATATATAATCATGAAATATAGCTCAGTACTTTTTTTTATCATAAAAAGTTGGTTTTTTTTTAACAAAAAATTAAATTAGAACTTTATTTTATACGAATTTTCTTGTTAAAGAATTTTTTAAAACTTATTTTAATTTTTAAGCTGCATTGACTTTCTTAAACTTTTCCTTCCTACGATGTGTTAGTGCACGAAACATTATTTGATTTTTATGCTTAATTGTTATTATTTTCTTAGAAATATCGATAACTTTTTTTTATTATAGCGTGATATATAGTTTGACACTACATGAAAATATTATAAACAATCGGATATAATATATATATATGCCATGTATTTCTTTCATTTTATGTTACTATATATATATATATATATACATTCTAATTCTTTATTCACAAAAATCCCGTGAGAACATAACATTTAATAAAGGAATATATTATTATGGAACTTTTTTAATGGATTTATAACGTAAAGCAAGATAAAATAAATTAAAAAAAATAGTGTTGGTACGAAAACACATGAGCCTAACTGCTTGTTATTCGAATTATATTTCATAAGATTTAAGAGTAATTGCGCTAATATGCGCACATTTCCTTATCTTATGAAATTTAAAATGCTTTTCATGCTGTGAAAAATGCTTTAGTGGATCAATTCTAAAGCTTTTTTGACAGGTATACGAAAGATAATGTGTTGGATAGTTGATCTAAAATTAAAAAGAAAGAAAAATTCAGTGCTTGTTTATTTACATTTTCTGAGATCTCGATATTTTCAATCTATCCTTTATCCCGTCCATTTCATTATAACAGCACTCATTAAAAACGTTGATTTTTCAACTTTCCATGCTTCAAATATCTTTTAAAAGAATGCTATTAATTCATAACTTTTGTAATGAGGATAACTTTTTAGCAGTATTTCGAGATATATGTGCATGAATTATTACTTCATATATTTCATATGTATTTAATACAAAAATATTAAAAAATATTCGTCTGTATTGTTGCACACCAGTTTTTAAATTTCAAATCAAGACGAAAATAAACATAACATTTGATGACCCTATAATCTTTTTACTACGTCGCTTAAGCAGAATTATCCCCCTGTCAAGTCAAAACACCCGGACCTTGAGAGATAGGCAGCCAAATTGTGGAACTCTACTCCAATTGGTTCTGTGGCGCGTGTCTGAGCAGATGGTCTGAGGGGCAGGTATGCGTTGATAGCCCCGGGCGCTTTGATTCCAGCTGTCTCCAGTTAATCCAGTTCACTCATTTCAACAGCTGCCAAGCCTTCCGCCTTCAAATATTATATAGTAGAAAAACAGCAACTTGCTATCTAGCATTCATTAGTAATTTAGTCAAAAGCCGACCATCATTTGCTACAAACTTTCATTTTGAAAGGGTTTACAAACGATAGAAATTAATAGTACTGTTCAGATGAAAAAACTCCGATGCACGATTACACCTTTTTTTGTATCTCTGTTTGCATAACTAAATAGTGACTTGAGTAATTGATCCGTGAAGTATCCCGGATAACAAGGAAATATAAAGTAAATATTGAACATTTTCCCTTCAAAAACTATCGAAAAAGGATCTAGTTTTAAGGAACTAAGAATATATATAAGGATCTTTACAAAAGTGCATATTTTTCAAGAAACTGTCCTCACTTACTGCAGAAGTCCAAGGCATTCCACTTTTGCATTCATGGCTGTTACTAATTTGATTAACTACTTTTTGTAATTAATTTAGAGATAATTAAAATAACCAGAAAGCTTTATTTGGCTATAAAATATGGAATATCTGATTTAATAGATTTTAAAACAAAAGTGACAGGTCAGTTTTTCTTTAAAAAAATAAAGTTAAAAGGAGTTCAAATCTGAAGTAAACTATAATTTTGCTATTAGAATTTATCATATTTTGAAAGTAACTCTAATTTATATTCCTGCTTTGTTTAATTTTGATTTACATTGTATATTGTAAATAACACAAAATAAATGTTTCACATTTATTTTTTTAAACTTTTTATTATTTTTATTTTTTATTTTTTTAAATTTTTAAAATTTTTTTTGTATTAATTTTGTAATTAACTCAAAGAAGAATTCAAGAAGAGTCCCTTTATTCAGAATGATTAACAAAAACAAATTAAGATTATATCTAAAGCTGTGTTCAGAGTATGGTATTTTGACTTTCTACTGCTATTTATAATACGTTTTTATATTTTCAGACTCTTAAATATTTAAAAAAAAACAATAAGGCAGGATAAACATTTTTTGAATTATTTAAGACTTTCATTCTCTAGGTTTAATTTAGTATTTATATTAGTAATTGATCTTTGTTACCGTCTTATGGTAGAAGAATAAAGGAATAAAAATAAGTAATGACAAACAAAAGCAACGAAAAATGTACAGAAAAACTAGAGTTTGTTCCTGTCAAGTCTCTCACCTTAATCCTTTTAACTTCATCGAGAAATAACGAAAGCAGAATAAATAAAAAAATAAAACTGCTAACATCATTAGAAATTGCAAAAATAAGGAAAAATTACTATAAAAATTTTGTGGATACTCCTCATAAATGAACGAAGCATGGCAGTAACAAAAATAATATATTTTTTTCTTTTTAACAAAGTTCACATATTGTAAAGGATAGAAGGACGTTGAAATTTACTAGTGCTATATATAGAAAAAAATAAGAAGTAATTTTTTTAATTCCTTTTTCCATATTTTTTTCTCGATTTTGTGAAAATGTCTCACGTTGTAAAAAATCTTAAATATATATTGTAAATTACGTTTTAATTTTTAAAAAAAACTAAGAGTACTTTTGTAAGTTATAACTTTATCGTGGTATAATTTCGATGAGCAGGTGTAAATATATATTTTGAGTTGGTTTCTAATGTGCATATTTATAATTTTGTGATATTGAACAGGATTTTTAATTTTTATATTCAAGAAAAATCATTATTATCGTTGTTTCTTTCCAATAAAGTTGTTCTGTTCATATATATGAGGAAAAAAAATAAATGCGTGATATTTTTGTGTTCTCAGAAAATCTATTCTTTTTTTAGAAACACTCTCACAAACTAAACAATTTAAAATTGGAATTTTTTTATAAGTATTGTCCAAAAGCATAAATACCAATTTCTATAATTTTGTAAATAAATGTAAAATAATTATATATATTTAAAAACAAGGGTTAAAAACCCATCATAAAGTAATATATTGGGATTGAAAGTAATTTCTATTGCACCTAAGACATCATGGAGTTTTTATCCAAAATTAGAGCATAAGTATCCATTATTTTGTTAAACACACACACACACTCTTTTTTTCCTAATATCATACTCAAAGATGGATCTATTGATTAAACGAGAAAATGTGAGATTAGGTGAAGAAATTTGATTAAACCTTTTGGTCACGTACTTAGGTCAAACTTTAGAAATTGTTGCGTACAATTAAGTATTAAAGACACATATTTCCTTAGAATCACTTTCATGGATAACTGTTTGTGCTGCAAATGGTATCAAAATCAACTTTGCACACACACACACACACACACACACAACACACACACACACACACACACACACACACCACACACACACACACCACACACACACACCACACACACCACACACACACCACACACACACACACACACACACACACGGCTTTGTGTAATCGATATTAAAATCAAATATTCATTTTAAAACTTGTTTCTATTAAATAATAAAATGAGTAATTTCGAATTAAATGCGAAAGAATATGAAAAATTTTCTACGAATTCAATTTAATGAGAAGGAATGAAAGAGAGAGAGAGCTTATTTAAGATTTAATTTTTTTAAGTTGACACATTCTAAGATTTAAAATGTAGGTTGGAAACAATTCCTGAATAGTATATAACTAATCTCCGAGCTTAATTTCATGTTACTAAAAGCGTTTAAGGCTAATTTGCTTAAGATGAATTATTAGAAATATGATAATATGGTTTATATTGAGATACTGAGTATATAAATAAATATTACAATTCTAATTTATTCAAAGAATCAATAAATGTCTTTTATCGAATAATGTGAAAGCAAAAGAATTCTCTCTTTTTACGTTTCTCTCTCTATATATTTTTTGATAAACGCAATGTATGTGTAATATGTGGAAAAAGGATTTAAAAAAAATCCTTAGAATATATTTGAAAACACACATACGCAAAATTCTTGTAATATATTTTTTTAAATAATATTAGTTAATATTTTTTTAGTAAAATTATGTTTTGTGATTTTAATTTTCCTCTTTTACATTCCTCTTTTCAACGTAATAATAAAATTATAAATTTGGATATATATATACCAAAATTTAAAAAAAAAGTGTTATTTTTAGAAATGTTGAAATACTACTTTTATAAAATATAAAGAGCCTTTTTGATTTGACAAAATTTAGAAATCGATTTCTTGAAATCAGTTTTTTTCTTTGTTTGATAAATTAACATTTAATTATTTTAATTATCAATAACAAATGAAAACCACTAACAATAGAAACTTCGACAAAATAGCATAGTAGATGGCATTGAATATTTTTTTTTTCGAAATGATTTTGAAGAACATTTTTCTTAATCAAAATGACAAAGATATGATTGAAATTGCCATTTTGTTTCAAGGTTATTGCTTCTTTGTGGTTGCATAATATTCAATATAAACTGAAAGGAAAAATAGAATTCCCTGCATAACAAACTAAAACGAATTTTCGTGCTCTTCGCGTCTATACGAGTTGAAACATGAAATTATTAAAAGTTTTATTTTTTTCGAGGCGTGACACCTTTTTTTTTTGTTATCAAACTATCACATTCTAAGAACAGGTTTTTCTTTCTATTTAAGTAACTCTTGTTACTCAATCGAGGACTCGAGGTCGAATCTATCTAAAAGATACAGATTAATTTATACTATATAATGGAAAAAATATTCATAAAATTTCTTATTTAGAAAACCAATTTAGTTTTTGGTAAAAAACACAACAACAGCAGAAAAAACCCCCCAAGAAATTAGAAGAAAAAAAACTTTAATTTTATGATCTCATTCTCAACAATATTTGCTTTTCTCTGACAAGAAAGTTGCAATGACACCAGTAACATTTTTAAGTAATAAATGTATTTTATATCCTAATAATAGTTTGGATTTCTACTATTTTGAATTTAAAGTTACCACTTTTAATATGATTATAACACCATATATACACTCTTTTTGGAAAAAAAACGATGCCTCCTAAAAATTATTCGATTACCTCGAAATTTTGCTTGAAATTTCCTTTATACTAAACATGCTAATGATTATAAGTGTTCAATATCATAGTACTAGTTTCTACTGCGCAACTAGTACTGTATAAATCAGATAAAAATTGCAGGGGGGCTTACTTTTTCTCGTTACCGGAGTTTAATGCTATTAGGGATGTTGTCGAAGACCTTATAGAGTCAAATGGATGACTTAAAACTTGGTCGCATAGTCAGGATACGTTGAGCTGGCTGTATAGAACGTACTTTGACATCTGTGTAAAGAGGCTTCCAGCAATGGTTTTCACAACGAACTTATCAGCAAAACGAAGCCCTTGGAAGAAGGAGGCACATGAATGCGAGGCAAGATCGGATGATTTTCCGATAGACTTGAACCGTTCCAACAGCATTTTTGTCTGTAATCCAGTGTGTCATCTTCCACCATCTCATGGAACGAGGCTATGTAGTAAACTCATTGCGGCCTCTAAAACGTTTTTTCTAACCCCACAACATTGGTAGTTGTCGAAACAGATCATCATGGCTGGTAGCAAACTGATATCGCATAGTTATCAGCAATGAATCCCGCTTAAGACTTTGATCAGAGAGGCATTGGTTCCCTTTGTGGAGGAGTCAAGGTCAACGGTCCCAATCAGCCTTTGTTTACAAAGGCGTACAGCTATTATTTCTGGTGTGATATTGCGGAGCAATATCTGGCAATCGCAAGTACCGTCTGATCATCCCGCGAACGAATTCAGTAGTTAATCGATATTTTGATAACATCCTGCTGCTGGTTTCATTTTTTTTCCATGTCATGTTGTCCTTTGAATTTTTCCAGCAAAATATTGTCAATTTCCAAATTGTTCTGATATCTCTGAACTACCTCCGTGCTATTGAAGCTCTGTCTCTGACCAGCAAGGTTGTGAGACCTCTTGCCAATCGAACATGTATGGGATACGGTAAAGGGGTATGGTATGGGATTCAGGCACGCAAAATATCGTAGATCTGGTGCAACTGTTGATAAATGTCAAACAGAATGCATCCCAAAATGATATTAGGTATCTTTATCATTCCCTACATCGACGCATACAAGTAGAATTACTGCCTAGGGGGTCTTCCTAATTTCTGATATGCAATTAACATTTAAAAGGCAATCCTTAATCAATTATGGGTCCTACTGCTTTAAATTTTTAATCATTTCATTATCTGAATATGACCTTTAAATTTGCTTAATTTCAATGAAAACACTAATTTTTTTGCCACTCCCTTCACTTTTTTAAAAATTAATTTTCTGTAAGAAAGTACATGCTTTCAAAATTGTTTATAAACTAATATTTTTCAAAGAAAAGTCTAAATGTCATTCGAAATTTTGTAAATTTGCAGATTTTTAAAATTATTTTTACTTTAAAGATAATATATATATATATATATATATATATATATAAACTAATAATTATTACTTAATTGCTATTTACTATTTTAGATTCTAGGGTCAATATCAATAGAACGGTATAAAATATTAAATTTTCAATTAAAAAAAATCTTGATGTTTTTTTATTGGTTTTATTTAAAAAAATCAATTAAAAATAAAAAAATACCTTTTAGAAATATTATATTTATTTACTCAGAAAAGGTATATGGGAATTATTACATTCAAACAGATCTTCATTCTATTTATCTGAATGATATGTATATGAACAAGCTCATATAACTTTAAGAATTTTTTAAAATAAAAATAAGAAATGCTTTAATTTTCAATACTTATCAACTATTGTTTTGATGCAATAAATATACTTATAAGGATACAAGAAAATGAACAAGAAAGGAATTTGACCCACTGTATGTTTAGAAATAAATTCCATGCATATGTTTTCTTAACTAATTTTATTTTTCTTAATTTAAAACAAAACAGGTAAATTTAAGAAAAATTGCCCCCAAAAACGAATTTTAAAAGGACGACTAATCCAGAGAAAATTATAAATCAAGTGAAAAAAATTAAAATATATCCAAAACAAAAACATTAAATTGAGAAAAAAGCAAAGCTTCTGAGGTAAAAGTAGAAAATTGTTTTGAGGTGGTATATATAGTTTTATTTTGAAGTAATAATTAATACAGTGCTCACAGTTATGCATAATTCGGATGCATATAAATGCTACGTTTTAGTTATTTACATTACTGAATTGTAACGTGTTAGTTAAATACATTAAAATTAAACTCTGAAATTTTCAATGTCAGTGCGTTTCTTCTACTGCATTATTACATACTATAAAACTTAAAGTTGGTACTCATACATAAAACTAAAACGAAAAATTGCTTAGATTATTATCAGTGGATTATACGAAATATAACAAAGAAAATAGTTAGCAAAAATTTAAATTTTTTTGATCTTGGAAAAAAAATAGAGGATTTCCTCTTTCTGTTGTGGCTTAAAAGGCTGAATGATTTTTAACACCCTTTTATAAGTTTCACTTGTATGTAACGGAATCTTTGAACTCAATTTTTACCCACTTTAAAATGTTAGATAAATTCAAAGTTTTGCTCTCTTATTTAGGACCGATGACAATACAATAATTTAATAATTTTGTTCCATTATCCTGATCAGGATTAACAATTTCCCATTATCAGTTCCCATCCCGCATATGGTGACTAATTTCAGACCCCATTTCCAGATCAGGTGACTAATTTCACATTTGGCGACTAAAAGATTAAGTTGCAACTTAGTTCGATTGACTATAAAATGGTGTTTTTTAGTTTTTTTTTAAAAACTATAATATATTTAATGTGGGAATCTAAAGCAATACATTCTTGTAATATTGAATTGGCACTACAGCTATAAGTGAACAGCACTACAGCTATAAGTGACAGACCTCGTAACTTAGTCTTTTGAGTCACGATCAAGCGACGTGAACGACCTTGAAGTAATTTTTTTAGTCCTTATTTCCATACCGCATAAATATTTTGAGGCTGAGCACCGTTTAATGTACCATGACACCCGTTATTATATACAACACATTTTTAGCGGACCTAGGAATGAAACCCACTGTCCGACTTGAATATCGTAGGCCCTGTTGCTCACGGCCACAGTTGACTACAGTAGTTGATGTGATTTTTAATAATAAAATTACAGATTTATTAGAAGAAAATTTCAGAAAATATATATTTGAAATATATATTTCAAAAATATTTAGGAAAATACTGGAGTTATTTATAATAAAGAGGCAAGGAAATAATTCTAAGATCAGAAAAGTTGGTAAAAAGAGTATGGAAATATTTTCTAAAAATGGAAGGTTTTTCCATTTGGAAAGACTAAGCATGTTACTAAAATTTTTATTAAATGATTCTCTCACTTTTAAGCAAGTTACCATTGTATTTGTTTTTGCATTTAATTTTGACCCTGGAAATGACAAAACTTTTAGCAAGGATTTTTTGTAAACTGCTTTGACACAAGATTAACTTGTAAATTATGAATAATAATCATGCTGAAGTATAAAATGCCTTTTTTTACAATGATGTGGGACATTTTTTATCCATAAAAAGTAATTCTTTAAGGGTAAACTATTGACTTTCCATACTAAAAAAATGCAACACTTGATTCTCTTGTTTATATTTATATACGTATGTCTAGTTAATGTACGTATATTCTATACTTGTGTACTTATTATTATTATTAATTATTAGTGTACTTGTTCTTCTCTCTGGAAACTATTATTTGAAACCCAATCAAATTGGTCTTTGTTAAGCTATGTTTTCGAATTCTATGTTATATTTATAATAGTTATATACGTAAAGAAGAAAATGTTGTTGAGAATTTTTTTTGCTGAAGTTAGATAATAGTCAATTTGGACTGGAAATATTTTGAAACTACTTGTAATTATTTCGTTTTTCAAATAACACTATAAAAATGATTCGTCATTAGAAAGTATTGATGTTGATTCAAATAAAATACTTTCGGGGTATGTAATTTAACAAAAAAAAAGTTCTCGAGACTTATTATCAATAAGAGTAACGTTTTATTAATCGTGGATGGAATTCAACACTCAAAATATCACCGGGTCCATTTTTCAAATCCATTTCTTATAATAAATGTGGCTTTGGAAGATAGTAATTTGTAGTGAGAAAGAAATAGAAAGAGAAATAGAGCTTTCCTTATACGTTAGGAATGATGTTCTAGAGAAAAAAATAATTACGATAAATGTGACATATTTCTTTATAAAAATTACACATGTTATATATATATATATACAAATTGTTACAGTACTAAATTTATAAAATTATAAATGTATTTGTGACTTGGATAATAATGAATATAAGTTTAAATATTGCTACAACACTAATTTACAAATAAATATCGTGAAATAGATAATGTAACAAAATAAGACCTAAGCGAAAACTAAGCCGTAGTGTGATTTTTAAGGAAGCTCACTGTATTTGGGGAAGCTCACCCCAAAATAAGCTGTATTTAAGATAATCAGGCATTACTGAACGATCAATCGTGAAGTACAACACATGAACATACAACCAACGTGCGTTGGCGAGACTGATTAGAATTTTCGGTAATCAGTTACACCTTGGTTGTATTTTGGTTGGTTACGATGAGCGCTTGATGGAACCATAAATTTAAAGCAAATACCATATTGATCCTCAGATAAGATGAGAACAAAAAGAAATAATTATTTCATCGAGTACAAGAACAAAATTATAGAAGATTCATGGGGCTTCACAGATCACAGGAGAATAACCGTGATTAATTCCCGGAGTTAAGAATCTTATAGATTTTTACAAAAGAAGTGACGAAAGAGCGACGTGTGTTAGATTTTTGGCTGAATTAAAATATTAAAACACATTCGCCTGGCAATTAGACAATGGCCAGAAGAATTCAAAGTATAGCACCACTAGACGAACTAGAACATTATTAGAGAATATAATATTTTGAAAGCCAAACAAAAGCTCTATGGTACAATCCAATCACAAAGAACGGTAATCTTGCTTCGAAGGGAAATAAATAAAAATTGTCACATAGAGAAACCCGCATGTAGCCCGCATACACATGCAGCGCGTCCCGCATACACATGCAGTGCCGCCCGCATACGCATGTGGCCTTGCTCGAGTGACTTATTTATTGGAAATTGACTCGTTGTTGAAAGTGAGTTTCTCAACCTTGATCTACAAAAATTTGAATTTTCACGCGAAAACCTTTTATGAACTCTACATTTTTAGAACTTTTTTGTTTCCTTAGTGCACAATTTCGAATCCATTTAAGAAAATGAAATGAAAATTCATTCAAATGGGTATCTAATATAGTAGGTAATTTCTGGAATTTTGTGTTAAATTTAAAAAGAATATATGAAATAATAAATAAGTTTAATTTTTATTAGTGATTTAAATACCTTTATGAAATACCAAAGTTTAATCTGTCAGTAAAGTAACTATTTTACTGGTGTGAAGTGGGTTTTGCAATGTAACAAAATATCTTTCTGTTATAAACAAAAATTGTTGCCAAAACTTGTTATTGAAGGATTTTTATTTATAAGAATATATTTTTCTGTTTATTTGTCTTCTTACATATAAATGCGATGCTATTTAGCTTAAAATTTCCAAAAACTTCCTAATTCCAAATTTAAATTCCAAGAACAATTTATTTATTAAAAGAAAGGATACTACTTTGCTATTTGTTATAAACATAAATTTAAAAAAAAAGCGTAAAACATAGCTTTTTTAAAGTATATGATACTGATAGTTTTTTTTTGTGTGTAGAAAAATCTTTATTTCGCAACAAAACTCAAAAATTTAAAAAAGAAAAATGAATAAATTTCTCGAAAAGGAAATATATATATGGGTTTAATTCTTTTTCTTGAATAAAGATGTATTTATAACAGAAAAAAAAGTCAAATATATATTTGACTATTTTTGACCATTTGCAAATGCAATGGTATATACATGAAACACAGTGTTCTGTATGTTATTTATTAATTAACAATTAGTTTAAGTAATGAAAATTTGTAAATAATCTTCTGAAGCTACAACCGAATTATACTCGTCAAATCGGGAATATTTTAGAGTCGCTCATTTTTTTTTGAAAATTTTTAACTATTTGAAGAACCAGTTTCCTGCTCTACCATTTGGTTGGATATCCTTTATAGATTAAGTTACAATCTCCACATTAGCCTTTACACATGTATCCGTTAATTTTTTCAGTATAGTTCAAAGATATTCACCTGGAAGGACCAAAAGGTTTCCGGTTGAAATGCCAAGTTTCTTCAGTGCAGGTGATTTTAAAGGAAGCGGGTGGGGGTTTCGAAATCGGGAAAAAAAGGTGTTATCCGGCAGATAGTAGGGAATAGTTTCGTTTTTGTGTTTTATTCTTTATTCGCTTTCCGCGTAATTGGTAATTTTTTTATTAGTATTGTTTATTGGTAAACGATAGCTAGGGAAAAATAGCTGCGTCTAATGTTTGTAATTGTTAGTGGTTTTCAATGTGTCAGGAAAACAAATATCTCTTTCTATATATAAAAAAAATCCCGCATATTTAATATTGTTTACTCTTTTTATTTGATAGATCAAGGTTAATTTAATAAATGATTGGCTAGATACATTATTTATATTTTTTCAGTTGGAGAATATTTCGTTTGTAATTGAGCTTAATTTGCTTTATGTTTTGATAAAGTAAATTTATTCATAAAACATTTTTCAAATCTTTTTGATAGTATTTGGCCCCAGAGAGTATCTTTTTATAGGTTAAGAGAAATAAAGATGAAATACTTTCAATTTTGCAGCTTTCCTGCAAGTATTATTCATACAATGCTGTGCTTTCATGACTCTGAATTGATTGATTAGAAATTAATCATCTACATTTTTTTCACTTTTCGCCGGAGGATAGAATCCCTTAAAATATGAGCGAGAAATAAAAGGTAAAAGAAAGGAAGTTTTTCTGTTTTTACTTGTTTCACTTTTGTTAAAGGTGTAATATTTTTTTTTTTGTATGTGTGATGACTATTTCGCATCGATAGGATAGCTGATCAATACTCTTTTAAGTCTAAGCAATCTTTTTTATTTAGAAAGAAAGAAAGCAATAGCTAAATAGATTTAATTGCTATTGAATGTTGTAATAATCATGAATTTTAAAATCTGAATCTATCATCTGATGTCTAACTGTTTCTTTAAATGATTTTTTCCCTTTTGCCAGATTATTTCTTTTGAGGCGTCTTTATAGATCTTTACTGAGTCTAAATGAAATGCACTGCGAATAAAAAAAATGTGCTGAAATTAGCAGAAAATTGGTAAAATAACATATATCTATGGTTATCTTCATGATACGTTTAAAAATGGAATAAAATTAGAAATATTTAATAAGATAGAAAAATACTCTATTGTTTTAACAACAGTCTTATTTCATAAATGTGTAGAAAGCATTGAGCAATTCTACACTCTCATCTCTCTGTTTCAACCAAATCCTTTTTTATATATTAAATGTATCACAAGTATCTTCTCCTATGCCGTAAAATCAAAAAGAGTTTTTAATTGTTAGTGAGAAAAATCACTAGAAAAGTTAAGTATTTTCGAAATTTTGAGGGCATAGTTTAAAAGAAGGTTATACATTATAATACTCATGAAAATATATATAATGTAGGAACTTTTTTTTAATTTTGAAAAAAAAAAGTTTCTATAATTGATAGAATGCTTTTTTGTTATAAGATGAGAAAAGTCCCAAATGACGAAAATCTTGAATAAATGCAAATACATATATAAATTTTAAAATACAAGCGTATTTTTTAAAAATCTTTTCACGTGTTTCTAAGTAGTATTCTTATGCTAGATTATTTCTGTGATAAATAAATTAAATAAATTAGAATAGATGCATGATAATTAGATGCGTGATTGGCACAGAGATTGCAATGCATAAAAAGTAAATTGGCTTTCAAACAAAATTGACTCTCGAGATAATCAATCAAGGATGTTTATGTGAAAAATTCTATATTCATTCAGCTTAATCTGCATGCATGATTTCATTAAACAAGCAATTTTGTTGTATAACGATTTTTTACGCGTTTTAAAATTAATGTGTCTTTATAGACTTTGATTTCATTTTTTGTAATCCTCTTACAATTTGTAATACAAGAAAGAGAAAAAGAAGAATCCGGAATAAATGAGATTGAAATAATTAGCATTATAGAAAGTCACTTTATATAGGGGGAGTATATATATATATATAACAATAATGATACGAAGAAGAAATGATGTATAGATTAAATATCCTACAAAAGAGGAAGCCTAAATTCTGAAAGAGAAAGACCCCCCCCCCGAAAAAAACAATACAAGAAGAAATGTTAATTGACTAATATATATATAAGTGTTTCAAGAAAATCGTGTAAATTTTTAATGGATAAAGGCCTTTGAATTGCAGACAATTTTAAATATTCAATGCACCGTATTATTCATTCTCCTCTAACAGACACCTTTTGCAATAAATGTAAAATGTAAATAAATGTATCGAAATGAGAATTTAAATTTGAATAAATGTGGGCTTATCTGAATTCAAGAGGTATTATTCCCGGAACAAATGAATTTTCATTCAGGAGTATTAAAAGTAGTCATTGTCCCGTAGAAAGAATATGATTCTTCACGAAAGATTCTGAGCTCATCGTAAATCCGAGACACAAACATGACGATTTTTATCTGAGTGACTTTAAAATGGTTTGAGCCTGATATCTGACGGTTTGGGAAGCAGATACAAATGCTTTTATATTTATATGCTATCTGATTAATATCTAATTAATGAAAGATCAGATAATGAGTTGGTTATAAGAGTCTGTTATTGGTTAATATGCACTAAAGTTTGGGCTATTGAAAGATAACGTAACCCAGAGTTAAAATTTACGATTTAATTTTAAAAAAGTATTTTCAAATCAGTATGCTTTGTTTTCTGCAAACATAAAGCCCTCGAGTAGCTAAACAGCGCCGTTAATATTCATTCACTTACTCATTCTGTATACAGACACTTGCAGCATTGACTTTTAGGCATGAATGCAGTAACATTTTTAACGATTTCACTAGTGATTAGGGATTGATTGCAGACCAGTATCATTTAAAGATACTGGTCTGTAGATTAATTTTTATTGCTATGAAATTAGTTAATAACATTTAATTAAAAAAGTATTTTTAAATCAGCATGTTTTTTTCCTGCATACATAAAGCCCTTGAGTAGATGAACAGTGCGACGTCAATATTCACTCACTCACTCATTCTGCATACATACACTTGCAGTATTGACTTTTAGGCATGAATGCAGCAACATTTTTTAATGATTTCATTAGCGATTAGGGGTCGACTGCGTACCAGTATCATTTAGTGATACTGTTCGGTCGATAAATTTTTATTGCTATGAAATTAAGTAATAACAGCAATAATGCTTTATAATACGCAATAAAAATATAACAAAAAATAAACGCACCCAAAAAAAAGTTTTCCGAGTAAACAAATGAAAACTATTGAATGATATAATGCTTAAGAGTTTAATGAAAATGCTAAAATTCTGTAAGAGAAGAAGTAAAATCTGTAAATTATGTTGTAGAAGAATATGCATTTAAGAAATAGAATCACTATATGTTAAAACAGTTTGGTTCTGTTTGAAAGAGGAAATTTGTTTTTGAAAGTTCATTTAAATTAGATTGCTTCCTCTCTGAACTATGGACCAACAGAATAATATATTTTATAGTTATTTTCAGATTAAAATAAAATAAAATTATGTAACATATTCCAAAAGTTGTATGAGAAAGATGAAATTTCCCTCCTCTTCAACAAAAGACATTAACCAAAAATATTTTAGAAATTTTGATATTCGTTTTCTTCAAATGCACAAATCATTTTTCTTTCATCGTAAAAGAATTTATTTTATACAAAATTACAAAGTGTCCTTATTTGATCATTGCTGAACTAATTTCGAGTAAATGAATAATTTTTTTCTCCTATGTACAAATATTAACTTCAAATTTGATTCAAATGAAAAAATAGGTGATATTTTAGATCAAAATTTAAAAGGAACATTGAAGTAACATAAATGCAAAAGAAATTTCAATTCAAGAGAGAGTGAGGAGTTCCCAATCATCTAAAGCAGCGATTCTCAATCTTTTTTTGTTGTCACGGAACACTTTTAACGATTTCAAAAATTAGCGGGACATGTTTATTTACCTATAATACACTGTGTAAAATAGCTTATGATCATAATTTGGAACGTAAAATAAAATAATATAATATGTACTACAAAAACAACAGTACGTTTATTAAGGGATTGATTACTAATGAATGATAAGAATACTTTTAATGAGAAATTTGAGCTTGATGTTTTTTGATAATTTCATTTATATTTGGTCGTAAAAATGACACTGCAACTTTCATATCGTCTTCTACATTTAACAGTCTCGATCTTTTTTTCGTTTTTATGTTGGTTAATACTGAAAATCCGAGTTCACACAACTAAGATGTAGAAAATTGTTTATGATTCTACGAAAGAACACGTTGCAAAACAAGTAATTAAAATTTTTTTTATAGATTTAAATACCTATTCCTGTTAAAATGATTTGTACATTTTCTTTTATATTATTAATATATTTTATATTATTCTTTATATTGTTTAATAATTTTAACATATTCTTATATATGATTACTTTTCTTTAATTTAAACTTTACTCGTTATAAAAAAAAGCATTATAATTTTTACTATATACATTTCTAAAATTTGGCGGCACACTTTAAGAATTTGGTGGCACACAAAAATGCCGCGGCCCAGTGGTTGAGAATCACCGATCTAAAGGCTTTTCAAAAATTCTTCATCTGTAACTTTTATTCACTTTCATATTTGACCGACTTTTCTGCAATATTGATGTTGTGTTGGAGAATTAGTCAAAATAATTTATGGATATTATGTAATCAAGTGTTTTTCTGTAAGAATTTTCAAGCATAACAAATATTTTTACATTCAGAGGGGACACAAAAACAAAACAATCTAATTCAGCTTTCGTAAATAACGTAAGAACTATAATTGAATCACATTCTGTCAACATTGAAAATAACATAAATTATCTTTGCTTCTAAGAAAATGTACATATAATTCTGATCAAGTTTGAGCCTACAAAATTTACGCGTGGCTTTTTGTTGATTTAAAAAAATATTTCTTGAGAAGTAAGCAAGAAATTATATATTTTTTTAAAGTTAATTCTTTTTGATACATGTATTTTACTTAAACTAATACGCACCAATAAACTTTCATGAGTTTCAAAAAGATTAAATCAAGAATATTTTAAGCATTAAATAATGTTTTATATACTTATTAAATTATCTAGTGACCATTTTTACATCTATTTTCCAATTTTCATAAACTTTAATTAAAATATAATACAATTTTATTCAATACAAATTAAATATCTCGTAAACTGATTTTCGGGAAATAAAATCTTAACACTTTTCTTTGATTTCCATTATTTTTGAACGCAACGAGAACTTACAGTAGCATAAAAAAGGAAATTAAGTATTAATTCTAAATAGAGCATTTTACGACTTCAAGAAATCTGCAACGAGAAAAAAAGAACTACTTTTCTATTTACAAAGGTAAATTATGTTTCAGTTACTGTCTTTTTGTAAATAAATCACTGAATCTACTTCAATTTTTTGTAGGATTTTTATACAATAGAAGAAAAAAAACATTTTATCGAATATTTTTGCAAATTAAGTACTTTTTTGGTAGTAATTTTTTTAAAAAAATTGTTTTAAAGCTGCTAGTGGTAAACTTACTACAATTTCAGAACTAACTTTGTATATGTTTCAACACTATCATATTTCTTTGATAAAAATATTAAAAATATCGATAATAATGACTAAATGGTCTTGTTGATTATTAATAATACATCTACTGCCGCAAGTTTGTTATTGATAGTTTTAATAATTAAGATAGTGATTAATGATAATTATTTTAATGATGAGATAATTAATTTTGATAGTAATCTTAACTTCTTGCAGACTTTAGCGGAATGTATCGGATTGGTTGTTTACTTATGGAAGAATTCGGAAGTGTTCTTCATGAATATGGAGAATGAAGCTTGTAGTAATTAAAATCAGATCATGAGACAAAAAAAAATGAATGGGAATTTTATTAACTTTTATTTCACTCCGGATGACGGCATCTATCTTATAGTGAACTAACTACTAAGGAATTATCTGTGTTTGAATATATATTTTTTTCTATAACCATTTGGTAATATTTACAAGCAGAATATTTAATTATAGTTAAAATTCTTTTCTGTGTTTATGTAATAAATAAATATTGAGTTTTCATTTGCTTTCAAGAAAATTATCTTGTACATTTCGAGCAAAAATGACATAGTTTCAGAATTTGTAGATAATTTTCATTAAGAGTAATCTTATTTTTCATAATTCATTTGTTTCACATATTTTGAAAAAAATATAGTAATATTTTTTGAAAATATATGTGATATGTTTTTTAAAAGTATCCGTTGTTGTATTTGTATATTTAATTATACGAGAGGGCGGCAAACCGCGTCTCGCAAGCCTTACGCGGCTTTTCAGTCTTCTGCCTCTATGAATTATTAAAAAAATAATTATGACTGCTAAATATTGTTCCTCTCTTTTTCTTCTTCCTCATATAATTATGTATTGAAAAAATCCTCTGCATTTACTTATAAATTTAAAGTATCCGACTACCCTGAAATTGTGAATTTTGCCAGAAATTGACAATTTTTATGGTTTTATTTTATAGAACATCTTATTAGCTTTATAAAAATAACGTTTATTATTTTCTGTTCACTAGAGCAAACACTACAGCTGTTTTAGTAAAAGCAGATGTCATTACTTTAAGCAAGATGTCATACGTTAAAACGCGTTTTACCCGAAATGTGTGTTTTTTAAAAAAATGCTCAAACGGGGACAGTTTGATTGCTGAAAAAGTTTTGAAAATAATTAACTGAAATTCTTTGTGTATATTCCGTATAATTGTAGAAGTGTTTTAACTTTCAGATTTATCAATCACTGTTTTATTACAAAATTTACAGTTCCTTATGTTAATATAATCACTGTTATTTTAAGTAAATTCATATCATAATTAAGATAAAGGGCTCTAGTTTTTGTAAAATTAAAATCTCTTATACTGAAGATCATTTCAAAAATAAATAACATAGCAACACATCACAATTGAAAAATTGAAAATTTGTCCATAAACTTTTGTACAGAATGGACCTCGTTTATGTTATTTTCTTGTACATTTTTACATTTTTACATATTTCACCCCACATTTTAGTAATAATAATATCTTTTTATCTTCTTAGTTTTAGCATATTTTTTTAAAAATGTAATAAACAAATCTAAAAACCACAAAAAATCCCCATATCTCCATTTTTTTTTTTTAGAAAAAGTTGTCACTCAAGTAGTCGGATATCTTAAATATTTGACTAGCTTAAGAGGATTATTTACGATTTTTATTTCTGTATTAAATTTTCTTCAATATTGAAAAAGCTTACTGAGAATCCGTGGAAATATTACTATTATTTATCACTAAAGCAGTAAAAGTGCAATTAATTGGTAAAAATTCTACCATGAGAAGACATACCTTAAAGTGATCTTCAGCAACGCTTACTTATTTGCATAATTAAGTTAGAGAACACTCATCATTTGGGACAAGAATTACGCTTAAATCTCCAACAGAAGTGAGAAAAACATATTCCGTATTTTATGACAAGCTTTAAGGCTGATAAAAAGAGTGTCGAAATGACACTTTTTTTGCAAGAACAACCAAAATCACTTTTAGTTATTATAATGAAAACATAAAGTTCTAGAATAAAGTTCTTACAGTATTATTGGTACTGAATTTCTTTCATGAAGCTTGAAATTCAAATTCAGAACTTTATGAAATTTTCAATATGGTTGTTCTTTCATTGAGCCTCAAAATTAAAATATCTTCCATAATTTTTAGTTTTTGAAGAAATATAAAATATTTTATACTTTTGTGGATAAAAATGCATTCATATAATAAAAAATATTGATTGGAACACGAGAATCCTGATCACACAAGCTACCAAAGCTTTTCCTTTTCCAACGTAAGCGTATGCATATACAGTTGAACCTCCATATTATGAATCTCTATAATGCGAATTTATCTATATAGTGAACTTTTTCCTGGAACCAAGAACATTTCACGATTATCTTCGCAAAATAATTTCCCAATAGCGAAGTGCATTTTCTATACTACGATTTTTTCCCTTGTGATTCAGTTTTTATTCTCCCTATTTTTAAAGTATAAAGGATATTGCTTTAAAATTCGGTATTCCTCCAAACAGCTTATCAACTATTATAAAAAAATTGAGATAAGTTACAGAATTATGATTCATCGCATTCTTGTTCAAAACGTTTAAAAACATGTGTCCATGAAGATGTCGTCGAGACAGTTTTGGATACACACAATTGTGATATAAAAGAGTTCCGATCTCAGACCTATCGTGATAGAGAAAGCTTTTCAATCTGCGAAGGCATTGAAATACGACCAATTTCTAGATAACAATGGATGACTAGAAAAATTTAAGAAAAGAAACGTAAAATTACGTCTGAAGGGATTTTTGATACACTGCAAAGATGTGAGGCTTATTATAAAACAAAGCATTTTTTTCAAAAAAATAACAAATTTAATAATTAAATTTAAGGACGCTTGTGTTAATGTATGTTAAGAATTTCTAGAGTTATAAAATAATGTGTGTTTAAAATTACTTGTATGCTTTAAATTAGAAAATGTCCTTAAAATTCATTACTTTTAATATAAAATTATTTTCTTAATATCGAAAATACCGTATATTTCTCGACATTCTTACTTGTTTTCCTTGCAGTTTTCCTTTCTTTTTTTGATGGGTAAGATACATAAAATAGATATTAATTTACAAAAAGGTGTGAATAATTATTTTTTTTAATATATACTGTTTATGAATTTAAAATTTGTTTTATGTGGTTTATAATGTATATTGAAAGATGAACCTCTATATAATGAACTTTTTTCGGGATTTAGTGACTTAGTGAAATAGAGGTCCAACTGTAATTAGCTTAATATTTAAGCTCTTTGTCTTGTTTCCCTTACAATTAGGCTTTTCTGTCCAAAAAGTTTGTAACCCCCTAAATTATACAAATACCACTTAATTATAAATTTGGTTACGTGTAAGATGTGCAAAAAAATATAGTTAGAAGAGTTAAAAGTTATGTGCATCAGTAAGTAATGTGCAAAGCTTGATATAGTGCGTCAAATATAGAAAAATAATGCATGAATTATCCACCTGCAATTTTTTTTCAAATAAAATTTTTTCCGAAGTATTTAAAATAATTCCAGTTATTATACATTGCTGTGGATTTTAAAAACACAGCTGAATATCAAGTGTATGTCATATTTAACATTTAAAAATATGCTACATTAGTTTCACTATATTATAAAAGGAAAGCACGAAGAAAAGTTAAGGTCAAAGAGAAAACTAATGCTCTTTGTATAATTCATATTAAAGCTTGTTTCAGTCTTTGAAAGAGTTCTAAAATTAATTCAAGGTAATATTTCTAGCAAAATTGTCACGAATTAGATTTTAACTTAAGTCATTTTTATATCTTTATGTCATTAAAAAAATACTTTGTATATTTCAGTTCCCTACAAATTCTCTAAAATTTTCTTTTTAACTGTCAAAAAGAGTACGTTGGCAGACAAATTTAGATTTAACACTATCATTTACAAAATGTTTTATTTCTTTATAAATAATAATTTTGAGTTACCTCTAAAAATGAATAAATAATATTGAACTAGCATGAATTTAGCAAAAAATAGTTATTTTATTGCTTAAGATATGAGAGATCTAAAATATCATGCAATTTTTTTCAAGCGATAAGGTTATAACTACAATATTCGCAAAGAAGGTTTTTGAACCAATGTGATATTGCAAGCCATTAAGCCATTTTAGTAGCATTTTTCTCAATGTATATAATTTAAAATAATAAATATATAAATTTAAAAGTAAGTTTTCAAAAAGATAAGATTCTTGGGAGATTTTTTTTTTCTTTTGCATATTAAGAAATACAAAAATTTATAGGTTTTAGGTCATAAAACAACACAACCACAACGTAGCTTTATGAAATTTGTAACTATGTAGCTATATAAATATTAAGGGGAAGAGAAATGACGAAAATTTATAATAGCGCTTAAAGATATGATATAACACTCATTATAATAAAAAAAAAGTGTTGAAGCATGGTTTTTTTTATTACCGAATAAAAAGTCTTTCAGTCAGAATAATAAACTTGATGGTATGCATACCGAGTAACACATAAAAAGATACCTATATAACACTGCTAAAAGTACTCTAATATTTGAACAGGGACAAAATTTCATGTTGCACTTTTATATACGGTGTAGACGGTTATTCAAATTCAAAATGTGCGGAAAAAACCCTCCTCTATTATTCCGATTCAAGAGCTGATGGTAACACCGCCATAAATGTCTTTTTTTTCTGTAACACCATGCGTGGCACTGCGTGCAACGGTTTAACTATGTACGGGTCATGTTAGTTATTGAAAAGCAGAAAAAAATGGTTAACATGATACTAGTCGTAAAAAATGAGAAGGGGGGGGGCTAAGTTAAAGTCTACGCGTTGAATTTGAAATAAAATACACACACACAGGCAGGCGACAACCGTTTCCCTTCAAATTTGTTCGACAGTTACCCATTGTGGATAGATAGAAGGTAAAAAAGTAGTAGGGGATGCTTTTCCTTTCCTCAAATTGGGGATCCTTCACGAAACAACCATCGAATGTGTGTGTGGCATCTGCGACTAAATAAGAAACGCGAAGGGAATAATAATCATAAGAAAAAAAAACGAAGAGGAAGGAAAAACCTGCGTTAACGTCTTGCCATTGAAGAAGTGTGCAGGGGGGGGGGAGGAGGGCCTCACCACATCCTTCGAGTCGCAGCTGTCGACTGGGGGGGGGGGGAGGTATCTGAGATGCTGCCGGCCACGTGCAGTAAGAGGCCGATTAGAAAAGAGACAGCTGCTGTGGCTCGACCTACTCACTCGATTCTCCATCTTAAACCGACGTCTTAGCAGTAGCTCTCAGCACACTCTCGCCTCTTTAGATGTCAGTAGCATCTCTGCGGAAGCACTCCTGTTCACTGCAGCGAGCTGGATTCGCGACTCCACACCGTAGCATCGCCGTCCGCACTTCACATGTTTGATGCACCATTCATGGATATGCACGTGTAGCATTTTTGTGTTGCTTTTAAATTTGTGAATATACTGATGCAATCATATTATCAAGAAAAGCACTCGTAGTTGACTTAGATTTCAGAAATGTGTATTTAGTTTTGTGGGAATGATTTTAAATCATCTCATTGTTGGTATTGCTTCTTAAATACGTATTTCTCAGCATCAGTAGAAGACGTTCAATATTTTTGGTGAATTTTTAGAGATTAGAGAGAGAAAGAGATAAGTAGATACGATTCATATTATTCAGGGGTTTTTGACATTGTGATAAAACTCGCGTCTAGTCATGATTTTGGTACTTTTAAGTGTTCTAACTTCACTTAGTGTGCATGTTCAATGTGAAGACATTGCAACTGTGCAATTAGGAAAGATGATTAAGGACCTTCAAGTAGAAATGATTGAACTGAGAAAAATTCGACAGCAGGATAGTGAAATGATTCGCACTCTGCAAGAGACAGTGCGCAATTACGCAGGATATTCCTCAACTGACAAGGCGCTATCAGGTTTTGAGAGAGAACCAACATCATCCACCGAGAATGGATCCTCTAAGAATGCGAAGGCAATGAACCGCGACTCAACTCGTCTGAAAAGTAGTGATTTGCAATTAAGTGGACTAGAGCGTCAGTTCCAAAGTTTCAGAGACCAGATATTGGCCGCGGAAGGCAGCAAACCAGACACGAAAACAGAAGCAGACTTTTTACGTCAAGAATTGTTGCGACTTAGCAAACAAATTGATGACATCAAAATTCAAAATGCAAAAGATAAAACAACGCTTCCTGGTCATGTAGCTATTCGATGGCTTCAAGGAACTGTGGAAGATTTGCGTCATGAAATGAAAGAAATGGCTTCTACTTTGAACACAAGTGCCACTTTAGCTGAAAGACAAAGGACTATGACAAATTTCGCTTTGTTGCGATCTGATATAGTTGCTCTTGGACATCGCTTAGATAGCGGACGAGTCAACCGAGAAAGAAATACAGCTGTTATTAAACAACTTAGACAAGATGTGGATGAAATCAGACAAAGATTACAAGAATCTGCAATGGGACAACAAAAGCTAATGGTTGAGGTAAGTAAATTTTTAAAATTTTTATACCTCAATTTAAAAAACATTGAAAAATTTAAACTGTATTAAAAGAAGATATTTTTGTATATGAGAGAGAGGATATATATCTATAGATTAGTTATGTGTGTGTGTAATAAATATTATTAAATAAATGATTAATAGCAGAAAACTGATGCATTCTTCCAACTAAAAATTAATTACAAATTTTTAAAATTTTTTATTCTCATTCAATAAATAATAGAATAACATAAACATAGAGTAAATAGCAGGAAATAAGTGTTTTATGTTTTAGAAATTACTAAAATGTTATATTTACCTTTAAAATTCCTCATCTATATTTCTAAATAATATTACTTTCATAATATTTCTGAATTATGAATTTAACTGTAGATAAAACAGTTTTTTAAAATAAAAACCAGTTTTATACAGATAATATAAGTTACTGACAGTAATTTTTTTAAAAAAAAAGTGGCTGAAATGTTTGAGAAAAAAAAAACAAATATAATATACAATTTATACATACTTGTTAAGACAATAGGGATTGATAATAGAAAAGTATCTTTGCATTCTTTGTCAAAAAGAATCTAATGTAAAAATGTCAAATGATACATTATCGAGAGAGAGAGAGTCATGTAACTTCCACGATCAAATGTGGATCCTGTAATTAGAACTGGATATTTTTCTAATAAGGTAGAGAAGACGAAGGGTTGTAATAAATTTGACCAGTGTCTCGTAACATAAGAATATTTCAATAATTTCCTGGTACTGTCACATACTAATTATAACTACAGTTCGGAAAGAAAAAGCTCTCTCCATTCTACGAAGGTTACTTATTTTCAGTGACCTTCGCGGAAGTTTTAACTAAAGAGGATAAATTATCGCAGAGTTAAAAAAGTAAGAGGACGACATGACAAATGAAATACAAAATACATACATGAAAGATCGATAAATAATTGGGCCTAGCCTTAAATTTTTCTAGTATTAAATTGAGATGAATATAGTAAAAATATGTCTACATAATCTTTCTACTTAGTTGTAGCCAAAGAGTTACTTGAATTGCATAAAATATTGCCTATTACTTGTTACCATTTTTTTTACCCTGCATAAAAAAACTTTGAAAGTATTTACTTGTTCAGCATCTCATTCCCTTTTAGTACCCTTAACGGTTATTACTTATATTAAAAATAATTTCTAAGTAAAGCTATATTTCTTGTGATTTATTATAATAATGTTTTTGCATCAACCTGTTTGGTGATGCACCTATATTTTATTACGATTTACTCATCTAATGTATAATTTTGTTCTGTTATAAATTTCATGCAATTATTTTTTAAAAAACCATTGAGTTGTTTTATATGCCATTGCATTTTGCGAGATAAACTTGCATTCAAGCGTTAACTGAAACAGTTATTACTTTTTGAGAAATTAGATTTTCTTTAAAAATCTGAAAACAAGTGCCGTAGTTTTCCTTATATTCAAACATTATTTTTATCGTTTATAAGTCAGCGACCAGAATCGAAAGATAAATACATTAATTTAATATTACAAATTTACAAGTTACATAAAATATTTAAATATACTTTTGGTTAAATAAATGTTCATATATAAAAAGTATCTTTAGTACATCATTTAAAAAAAAAAGAATAACATTTTAAGAATAGATCTCCAATACTATGGGTTACCTCAAGTGTGTGTTTTCTTTTAATATAAAGAAGATTTTCTGAGTTAGTGAAGAGAAGAGCAGGAAAAGACACTCAAATATTTTTATAACCTTTACATGAATTTGATTCTAATATTATATATATATATATATATATATATATATAGCTTTTGAAATAATAAAAAAACATTTATGTCAGTAATTTTCTGTTTCAAAATGTATAACGTACATAACGGAACCTGAAGTTTATTCGAACACATAGTTTTATCTAATTATTTACCAATTTAATTTCAGCTCTTCATAACACATGCGGATAAAATACTGTTCAATATTCTTAAATTTACGCGGCTTTTTTTATTCACTTTTATGTTTGTAGTCTTCTTTCGCTGTTTTTAGCACATTCCCCCCCCTCCAATTAGGGGTTATCCCAGTCCTTTTCGTTTTCCTCTCTCTTCCGATACATTCTTTCTTCCAGATAATATATCTTTCCTACTCCCTTTCACCTTAGCAATTTTATTAGTTTTTTCACTCCAGTGCACTTTCCCTGTACTCACTCTAGAACATGTTTTGACCCCCTATTTTCCTTTGAAACCTTGAACAATATTGTAAACCTTTGAATGAATAATACTAAAATGTTTCAAGATATATTTCTTTCATATTTGAAAGTATGTATTAAAGTAACAATATATCATATATTGGCCCAAATACTGAAAATAAAATTTTAGTTATTTAGAGATAGATAGTTTGAGATAACTCTCTCTCTCTTAAGATTTTTTTATAAACATTATTCAGAGAAAAATAGAATTCGTAGAAAAACTAAACAGAAAACCTGGGGGAAAATGTCTGTCGAAATGTCAGAAAAAAGTTTTCACAGAATAAATGGGTATTTTCATCATTTTAAAACAAATCGGGAAACAAATATGGAGCATTGTATTAAAGTAAGGTTCAGAACATATGTTTTAAGTTATGATAAATCTTCAATGAGGCTTCGTAAACCAAAAAATCTATCAGGAACTGGAGGCCTGGGTTATGGGGGCAAATTGAAGAGATAAGCTCGAAATTTAACATCTGCCTCATAATTGCTGTTATCCCCCCACTATGTAAAAAGTGCTCTCCATCTGTTCTTCACTGCCTTCAACTACAGTGATAAATGATACTACAAATATTTGTTTTTTATTGGCCGATTTGTGAAATCAATAAGATTGATATTTAGTTTCCAATCTATTGTTACGTATCTTGTAAAATAATTTATTAGATTTAAAATTAATTTCCCATTTTTTAAGAATTAATGCATCCAAATAGAAACTGTGTATTTTCCCAGAGAATTTGTTGATTTCTTCGATTTTTTTAAGTAGAAATAAATGTAAAAATGCGTTTCTTTCTTTTTTCAGGTAGATGCTCTGAAAGAAGAATTACGAGAACAAATTTTGATGCTTAAAAAGAAAGTAAGTAGACTTCTCTTATATATATATATATATATATATATATATATATATATATATATATATATATATATATATATATATATATAATACTTCATTTATTTAAATAAAATATTTTTCTTAAAATTATTTTATTAAAAGAAATTATTTTGCATTGAATTGAAAGTTTATTTTTAAAAGTAAAATACACGAATTTTTGAAATTCTTTTAAAGCTTTTTAGCAATTTTTAAAAGGTACTTTCTATGAGATATACTTTTCTCTGTGTTTTTTATTCAGAAGAATATGACAAATTAAATAAAAAATCTTTGTTTTGTTTTTGATGAGGATGTATTACGTTTTTTGGTTCCCAGTATTTACTTTTTAAAAATATTTGTTTGTTTATTAAATAAAGAGCCGTTAATTTATTCCTTCCTGAACTTATGCGAGACTTCCCCTTTCTAATAATAAAATTCCAAATGCTAATTAAATTATAAAATATATGATTAGCCCAGTTAGTAGAATTTAAATTAATGCTTTTTTTTAATTACAGGCTTTGATTACTGGCAACATTGATCACCTGAACAGTCGATCACATGGAACAGGTAAGTAATCGTTGATCTGCCAAAATTTTTCCTTTTAAGTTTTTTCAAAGGACAAAAAATAGAAAGAAATCACTTTAGATAGTAAATAAATCAAAATATTATTAATTTTTACTTAAAATGAGAATAATTTAGCTTATATTAACATTGAATTCTGATTAAAAAATAAATTTGCTATGGAGATTTTTTACTACATGGATTTACTTATTATATGTAAATTATATCTTTTTCTTCCTTAGACCTACCTACCTTATAAATAAATTATATATAATAAGAATGTCTAAAATATATGTTCACATTAAGCTGATATTACACACTTTAAATCGCGTTCAGTTGTTGTTAGAAAAAAAGTTAATTGAAAAATAACATTTAGTGTTGTGTGTAAGAGTTACACATTGTAATCATTTATTTGAGGGGGAGTGAGAAAAAAAATTTTAACTTAATTTTATTTCTCCTTTCAGGTGAACATCCGAGATTTCGACATAGTCATTGGAAAGTCGAAGTAGAAAATCTACAAGACACAGTCAGTAGTCTAGAATACACGCAGTTGGATTTAAATAAACAGATGGAAGTGATAGTGAAAAATCAAGCTGAATTTGACCTAAAACTGGATTCATTAGGAAAAACTCTGAATGAAAATGAACCTGAAAGCCAAGATCAGATAATAACAAATCAAAGGCTCAGTCTTCTGGAGAATTTAGTGAATAAAACTGAGCAACAGACAAGAGATATTCAATCGAGAGTGAATAACATAACTACCTCCGGTATTACCAAACTTCATGGCTCCACAATGCAACTTTTCAATGCTCTAGAGCGCTTAGAAAGTAAATACGACAAAACTACCGACGATATCCGAAAAGAAATATCGAAACTGGATTATAATCTATCCCAGACTCAATCTGATTTAGAGGAACTACGCGATAGGGAAATTTCATCAGAACAAGTCATTTCGGATATGAAAAACGACATTATAGTTGTTCAGTCGGATTTAAAAAGCAATCATCTTCGAATTCTTTTGGTTCAGAATTCTCTTCCGAATAGAACGCAACAAGGCAGTCAACACCGAATACAAGCACAGGATGCCAGGATAACTGTGTTGGAATCTCAGATTCAATCTCTTACAGACAATGTTGATGCCGAGAAGATGGAAATAGAAGCTCTGCATCGGCAAGTTATTGAAAAAGCAGATGATAAAGATTTAACTAAATGGGAACGAACTCAACGAAAAGTTCGTGAAAGCATTTTACAATTTAAGGAAGATATTCCACGAATTAAGAAACATCAAGACCAATTAGAGCAAGAGATGCAAAAATTCATTTCTCAGCTACCTCGAGGTAAATATAAGTTTTATCTTTTATAAAACAGCCTTAAAATTTTATTAAGAATGTAATGCATGTGTAGTAAATGTAAGGGAGTGTTAACATCTAATTTTAAAGACAGTTATTTTTCAACATAATAAATAATTACGTTGGATGATACGTAGTGTTGATGAACTCATGCAAAATTTTGTAAAAAAAAAGGTATTTTTATACATTCTGTAGATTATTATAGATTATTCTATAGGTTATTAATAAGTTAATATTCTAAAGTAATCGAAGAATTAAAAATTATATTTAGCATGCTTATTATATTTAATAAAACTGCTACAGAATAATAATTTATTATTTGAGGGAAGATTCTAGTGGGTTTTTTTATTCTTATTGTTAGAAGTTTAATCATTTCCTGCTTATGTTCCACATAAAATGGCATTAACTATTTTTTTAATTAATTTTTTGGTTAAAGACAATGATAAGGTCTTTAAATATATGTGAATATTTAATACGATTAAGTTTTAGTTTATTCTTCTTACTAATAATATTATTAAAGATAAATTAATTAAAATTAGAATAAAAAAAATTAAAAAAAGTGATGCACACTTTTTTATTCGGTAGAATTATTTATTTAGCTTCAAATTTATAAGTCTAAGGGTTAACTATCAAATATAGGAAATAAATTAGTGGTTCCCGAAGAAATTTTGAAACAATCAACGTATTAAAACCATTTATTTCTTCTCTTCTCCCAAAATAGTAGTCTTAAGTAATTATATCTGCGTAATTTTCGTCATCTCAGAATTTCCCACGCATCTCCCATAAAATGAATACAGGTTATGCAATGAGTGACTGTACCGAATAATACAATTCATAAGTGAACTTCCCCCTCTTGATATTACAGTGGATACTAGGTATCGATGTGAAAAACGCTAAGGGAGGGTCGTAAGAGTCGGCTCTTTAATCGTTTCTTTTTGCTTAAGGCAATTCTATATATACGACCTCCCTAATACACCAGTTTCGAGAGAACAGTGTTGCTTCACAACTATGGGAAATTCAGTAAATGATAAAAGTAAAACTAATGATGGGAAGAGAAATTTGCCCGAAAGGTAAAAGTCATTACCGTGGCATTGTCGGAATGTTAGCTTCACGAAATATGGGTCCCTTTTTTTATAGCTTGTTGCAGAAAAATCGATAAAAATTTCTTGTAAGAGAAAGACAACTTAAAAATATTTAAATATATTATTGAAAAATTATGTAAAAGATGTCAGAAGATGTTCTTTTATAAGCGTGTTAGTTTTTATATTAAATAAAAGTGAGAGATATCTTTCAATTCAAAATTTAATATTTTATGTTTTTCAATGCATGATGGCGTACTTTAAAAAAATCATGATTGTACAGTCATCATTTGAGGTATTCTAACGTTAAGTCTATATGTTTACAAATAAAAAATTTATTTTGCAAAAGCATTGCTCGCATATTTTTGTGTATGCGTATTACTTCCTTACTTTATGCGCAGTAACGGATCATCGGCGGGTTAAAATACCGTCGCAACTGATTTATAAGTATCAGAATTTGAGTTTTCGCTCTTAGTTGGTTTCTTTATTTTTTTAAAAATACATTACTTAAAATTAAAGAATCAAACGAATTTCAGAAATTAATTTGTCAGGGAATATTTTTTTGATGTATCATACAAATACATAATGGGGCACTTCATTTTTTTTAAATAATAAATTATATAAACTTTTCTTACACATTAAGTTTTTTTTAATTGAATTGAGATTTTTTTAAAGCGATATTATTAAGAACGTGAGTAGATATTTTAGATAAAAATTCTGCATTGAAATGTATTTGACAAATATATTCAAAATGCACATTGTGAATTATTAAACTAAATGTTATTTGGGGATAATTACTTAATTATTTATAATAATATTTAAAATTAAATTTCTTTTTACAGATTGTTCTGAAAATTCAACCTTAGAGAGTACGATAGAACGTAAAAGTGGCTCTTATCTGATTCGCCATCCTGTAGTGAATTCTGCCTCGTTAACGATGAAAGTCTTCTGCGATATGGATACTTCAGATGGTCATTGGACTCTTATTCAACGTAGATCAAAAGGAGACCAGAATTTTAATCAAGATTGGGAACATTATAAAAAAGGTTTTGGGGATGTAACTTCCGGTGATTTTTGGTTAGGAAACGATATTCTGCATCAGCTGACAACTAATAATAAGTACATTTTACGAATCGATTTATGGGATTCTGCAGGAAAATACAAATACGCAGAATACAACATGTTCCAGGTGCTAGCTGAAGAAGACAATTACAGATTAGTTTTAGCTGGTTATCATGGCAATGCTAGTGATGCCATGAACTACCACAATGGTATGGCTTTCAGTACACCTGACAGAGACAATGATGAAAGTAAAGCCACTCATTGCGCTGAATTTTATCATAGTGGTTGGTGGTATAATCATTGTCAATATGTAAATATCAACGGTCGCTACAGTACTGGCGTTACGTGGTATGACATTGATGGTCAAGAATGGTCAGAAATGACGAGAGTAGAAATGAAGATTAAACCACGAACTTGAATAGCATCATCTTCGTAGGTAGATTAGAATTACCACAATTTTGACTAAATTTTATTATTCTAGTCCTATCAAATGCAACTTTGGATGGAAATATACGTATATGGTATAAAAGCTTCTTGATATCGAAGACAGACATTTTTTAAAAATGTATAAAGAAGAAAAGGCTTTATAAACTGTCAAAAATTCGGAGTGATAAAAAGAAAAATAAATGTGTGTAGTGGAAACTCAAGGAAAAACATTTTAGTCACAAGAGAATTAATATATCCACCTTTGAAAATATTATTTAAGTGTCATAATTTATTTTTAAATTATATTGTACATAGAATTTTATTGTCATAATGTGTGTAAGATACGTCTTATAAATATTTTTTTTGTGTTCATATGTATTTGTGTAAAGGCGAATATTTTTCGTTGAGTATTACTTCTCTTAAACAGTAATATAGTCTATTTTATAGAGCAGTATAAAACGAAGAGGATTGTAATACAACATGATGCGAAAGTGTTCATTACTTATGCTGTATAAAGACTTAAACATTTCGAGTTTTTAAGCTATTTTTTTCTTACTAAGAATTGATATGGATTCTGTGATAAATGCATTGTGAAAGGGATTATTCACCTTAGTTAACTTACAAAATTGTATTTTTCATCACAATGAAAAATTCATTTTAATTACGAAAAACTAGAATGAAGATATTCTTTTTGTGTTTCCCTATGTTGATGAAACTTGTATAAAAGCAATGAGTATATATTTCATTCATTAAACTTTTCAAAGGCATTATAGTTGAATACTTCATTGAGTTAAATATATTGAAACTGCTTAATTTTCATATTCACTTTTAAAATCATTGAAAATATTAAAATAAATATTTAATGTAGATTCTTCTACTTTTAATATTTCTTCTGTGAAAGTATAATAAAGTTTAATATAGAATTAAATAGCTTTTTAAAGCTTTCTCTCACGTATTGTTTTTACTTAGTCAGAAAACTTAAAGTGTATAGCTAGGTGCATTTATTTGTGTATTTATTTGTATTTTTATATATGATTATATTGTTTCTGTGCTGATTTATTGATTCTATGAAATAAATAAATTTAAGTATGATTTCATATTCTTGCGTTATACTTCTTTATCTGTAGATTTACATTATTTTTTATCGTCTTTTAAAACTACTTTATTTATAATCAAGATAAAACACTGAAAGAAACCTTAAAGAGAAGAAATCAAAATAGTAATGCTAACATTGTATAAATTTTGCTTTGGTTCTTAATGCAAGTATTAAAAAATTATTAAATTTTGACGCGTTGTAATGAAGAGTAGAAATTATTTTTTAAAATTACGTGTTCGTCAGTTAATTGAAACACACATTAATGCTTTAATTCATTAATATTGACTCTAAACTAAAAAAAATCAACTCCTAAAAATGGGAGAGTGATATTTATGAAATACTACGCAGAAAAGATAACTTTTTAAAAATGAAAGGGAAATGAAACAGATGTGTGTGTCTGACAGCTTAACTTTGATGTGTTTATTTATATATAGATCTTTTTTAAAGAGGGGGAAAAATATGTGAGTAATATGCCTTCATTTGTGCGTCGCACGTTTATTATGATATTATAGTAGTATAACCACACGCTTTTCGTTGCTATACTTCTTTTCTTAAAATACATTATCTATTTTCTTTTTGTAATACTTTGTTTACAATTATTAAGATGCATTCTTTTTGCATATGAAACAGAAACAATTGAAATCTAAATTCAGAAGTTTGCATGGTTTTCCTCTTGAGACACCATTATCAGAAAGTGAAATTTTCTCTCTGCATTCAAATAACAAGTATACTAACAATTTATTTTGTGACGCACACACACACAGTTGCAAGCCCGCAAATAGTTTTTGTGATTTAGTTTATTCAGATTCCGAGAGCAGGTAATAGATTAATTGTGAAACTTTAATCGTTGGTAGTGCCATCTATTGTCGGAAATCATATTT
This sequence comes from Trichonephila clavata, assembly GCA_019973975.1. Lineage (NCBI taxonomy): Eukaryota > Metazoa > Arthropoda > Arachnida > Araneae > Nephilidae > Trichonephila > Trichonephila clavata. The sequence continues at coordinate 186,228 of BMAO01007189.1, forward strand.
ATAATACTTTAAAAATGTATTTATCAAAAAAAAAATGTGAACACAGCGTGTTACATTAAAACAACTTACCGAAAATTAGAAAATTAAAAGATTTTTTGATTTTAAAAATTTTGCAAAAACTTTCAAGAAAACCAAACTTTTGTGTAGTTCTATGTCTACATTTCTTTGTTGAGAAACAAAATCGTATACTTGTAATCAATGCGCATTTTGTAATTAGTTTTGCGAATTATTGAATATGTTTGCGTAAAATTCGATTCTATATATAATCATGGTGTTTGAATAATTAATTAGCATATTTAATTTGGTATTATTATATATATTTTTTAATTTTAAGAATCTTAAACGGTTATGTCAAATTATGTTTGTATATTCAAATGTAACGAAAAAGGTAAAATCGAAAAAAGTAATTTCAATATATTTTATCTGTAACTATATTTTTCTCTAGAAATTAAATTTTTTGAAACTTGTGAAATTTTTTTGGAATTGTGAATTTATTTTTCTTACTGAAGTGAATGAAAAGTTTAGGAAGAGATATATTTCAAATTAAAGAGGAAATATGAATTTATGGTGTTGCAAACCACTTATTGCATGATTGAAAATTATTCTAAAATTCTGGTTAGTATTATTGAAGGATTTATTTTTAACGATGATCATGCTTAAATAAATTACCCAAATATTTAAACTTAATTAAGTTGATTAACAATTTCAATTTATTAGCTTTTTTAAGTGAATTGATTAAATAATTATTTATTAACTTCGCACATAAAAACAACATGACGATTATTTGTGATGTATTTCACAATTTTGGGCCATGAATTGATTAAAAGAAGCCTTATTTGGTTGCATTAAAACTGTAGCTTTTCAGATTTTGGAGCAAATACATACAAAAATAAAATGACCGAAGGAACTTGCCCAGAAAATAAAAATCATAATTAAACCAGTTTTCAGAAAAATTAATTCAATTGTTTAATACTGAAATAGGAAATAAATACGCCATAAAGATGTAAATGAATGATGAAGAGTTTGATTTAGTCAAGGGAAATTTGAAATATGTTTTGAAAGTTTTTGGAGACATTTCAATAGATCAGATTCAAAATATTTTTGAAGATCGGAATTGTTTTAATGCGAGTAAATTCAATAATTACATTCTTAAACTATATTTTCTGCAATGGTGACATTCACAATACGTTTTGAAAGTTGAATAAGACAGTGAAATGTTCTGCTTAAGTGAAACTAATTTAGTTCTTGAAAATTAACCGTTTGATTATTAACTGATGTTAAAGCAATAATAATTTTTTTTTTGCTCAATTGGAGTTAAGTTTTTTTAAAACAATTCTCAATTTCCTGAAACCTATTCAAATGTGTTTGCTTCTTTATTAGTTACTAACTTGAGGCTAGAAAAGTTCTTACTCTATAAGTAATTACCACATGACTTATAGTAATAATTTTAACTCCTCTGAAACACTTTTATAATAGAAGTAAAATTTCAGAAAACAGAATGGTTTAATTCAAGTGCTTTCTTTCTTCCTGGATAGTAGTAATTATATTTCCTATCCTTAAGCCAGGCAAAGACTCTGATAAAAAGGACAGCTACCATCCTATTTCTCTTCTCCCAACTCTGTTGGTGTGGCGTGGTAGTTAGAGAGGGGGGTGCCAGCTCAGGTGTCGTCCGCGTCACTTGAACATGGTTCAAAATTACGCGAACCGTCGTCAAAAGCCCTCGTGTATAGCTGAACAGTACGACGTTAATATTCACTCCTCACTCTCCCTACTCTGATATAACTAAAAAGGTTTATAATGTGCTTAATGGATTAAAAGATTCCTTTTATTCTAACAATCTCATCAATCCTAACCAAAAAGGATTCAGCTCTGGAATTTCTCCACCCTCCATTCCCTGTTCAGACTAACCGAAATAAAAATTTATGGATTCCCTAAGTACGTTACCAAAACCATCTTCCTTGGCAAACAGAAGGCCTTTGATAGAGTTCGGCTATACGATCTTCTGTATAAAATAATTATTAATTATTGTCAAGATTCCTTCATTCATTGCATAAATTCCTGTCTTCACGATTGATTTTTCCAAATCCCCATTGATACGTCTCTCTCCTACCCTTGTAATATCATAATGTAACCCAGGGTTCCCTGTGTTGGGAACAATACTATTTGATATCTACGTTAATGATATTCCTAATTTTGCTCTAATATTCATTATTATATGAACTGATGATACAGCTGTTCTATCCAAATATCTCAATGCAAATACTATAACTTGAGTACTTAATAAACATCTCAAAATGCTTGAAGATTAGCTCAACCAATGGTATATAAACATGAACAATGGAAAAATCAGAATGACACTCTTCCCACGCAGCAAAAAGCTTGTAACACCTCCATCCTTTTACGATATACTACTACAGTGGCCTCCTTAAATTAAATATTTTGATGTCCTTTTAGACAGACTGAACGGGAAAATACGCATATTAAACACGCGAGAAAAATTCCGAAAATCTGTTAATAAAATTTACCACATATTTAGTCAAACTTCTAATAGTAAAACCGAAATGAACCTAAACAACAAAATGCTTCGCTATAAATCAGTTCTCTGTCCTGTCCTTTCCTATGCAAGTTCAATCTGGGGGGTAATGCTGCTAGATACAGTATACAACTTGTAAATTCTCAAAATTAGACTGTCAGGATGCTTACTAGAACATTCATTCACTCTTTATGTGAAAAATTCTGATCTTCATACAGATACAAATACTCCCTCTCCTTCCCATTTCAAACTCAAATTATTCAAAGTATTCTTGACACAAATAACATTAATTTGTTAAATTTAATGTGAAGACTATAAAATCCCTCCCATTAATAAACGTTTCAGAAGAATACTACGTGATAGTTATCAGTCCCTTTAATTCCTATCTATCAGATTAACCCCATATTTTAGCTTTATCTTTTAATTTTAAAACTTCCATTCTATATATACCTCAAGATCCCTTGAAATTTGATTTCTCACTGAAAATTTTGGGAAGCCAATATATCCAATAGTCATAAATTGTGTACATTCAAGCTACCAATCATATTTCAAGCTCTCCAACCAACTTGTCTTATAGCCACCTCTTTTGCTTTAGAAGTCACTCCCACGCCGTCATCAGGGAAAAACACCCGACCCTGCTACTGCTCCGCCCATCACCAAGAAACTGCTTTCAAGCTCCAAGCTCTCCCTCCGATTCTTTCCACCAAACGAAAAAAATCCATGTTTTAAAACTTCGCTATTTTCAGATACGAGCTTGAGTGTTCTCAGGACTTAGATGCTTGGTTATTGAGCCATTGAACCGAATTAAAATAAGAAAGCTTTTGTCCGTCATAAGCTTTGCGGGTAGGTTTTTTTTGTTGCTTTTTTGTATAAATGTGTACAATTGTCTGTATAATGTGTTCTCAAAAATCCTCGTTAATAAATTCATATTTGTAATCAACATGAGAAGAAGTAAGTATCTCAAAGTTAAATCTCAACAAACCAGACCTGTTCCAAGTCAAAACTATATTATTATTATTACAAAATAATACAAATCAAAATACAATCTGTACTTTCATGAATCAAGAACCTCTAAAACTAAAGACCTACAAAAACAAAAGAAAAAAAGAAAATGTGTCAAATGGACAAAAATACTATAATGTTTCCCAGAACAGTAAAGTGGCTGACTGAGAACTGAAAATTGGGGTTAAGCAAGCTTTATGCATCCACCTTCCCACTCTGAAGAATTTATATATAATAGCATTTTCAAACATGAAAGAATAGAAAAATCATGTGCATACCACAGCCATTAAACCAAAAGATCCTCAAGATAATTGATGCAGAACAAATTCAAGATTAAGTTATTACATCCTTAAAAGGATGCAAAAATTATATCAGTACTAACAATTTGAAATAGTTACTAAGCATTAAAAAACAGTAATTTAATTTAAAGTTTTTTATTTTTTCGATTATATAAAGGGAATTTGGGAAATATACGTTTGTTTTCGTAATTTGTTCTTATACTAGTTTAAAATGGCTTCTTCCCTCTCCCCCTAGAAAAAAAAAAAAATCAACATTCTTTCGAATGAAAACGTTTTACATCATTTATTTCCCAGATTTAGTTGTTATGCTATAGAAGAGGTTTTTATCCGTTTTTGATTACGCAGCGTCATCTATCGGTGCAGGTAAAAACTAATTTCAAAGCAATAAGTGTTCAACAGAAAAGATAATATTTTTGTAAATTATTTCAGTTTCTGGTTCAAGAAAAATAGAAAGATTAAATTTTTTTTGGAAAAAAATCGTTATTTTGTAAGTAGAAATGATGAAGTTTTCTGCTTAATAACCTAGTAAAAAAATAGTAATGTAAAAATTCTGCAAAATAGTCTAAAACTCTCTATTGTAACATGTAAAAGGAATTTGCGCAAAAAGTGTCAATTCTGATCCTAAAAAGTTATTGTGTTGAGTATCATTTACTAAACATGTAATAAAGTCATTGATAAAAATTAGATAATTGTAAGAAATTAAAATAATTTACTTAATATCTTTAAGTTTAAGTTGATGAAGTAATTCTCTAATTTGCCAGTAAATTTCAATATACATTTCATTTGTCGAAGAAAAATACTACCAGAAATTATTTGCTTACTTATACTCTAGAACTCTTAAAAAACCAAACGAGAATTACTAATCATTAAAAGGATCAAATGGGTTTCATCAGATGAGATTTTCAAGAACAAATAGCAATTGAAACATGAAAATTAAATTCCTTTAAAGCAGTGCTTCTCAAACTTTTAATATTGCGACCCAATTTTCAATCCTAACTTTCATCGTCCCATCTTCCATACATTCATTATGTATTGAATTCACTAATAATGTACTTTGATACTAAAGCACAAAATGACTTTAATAATGAACCGTACAAATTATTGAGATAAGTATTAGGTTTTTATATAATTTTACATATCACACAAACCAATGGGGTCACTAATAATTATTAAACTTATTCTTAACTTAGTATTGTTAAATTAATCATCAAATACATTTATAATTAT